>RAHM01000626.1:32486-53578 GCA_003713295.1 Parotia lawesii | reverse complement strand
AAAAAATACCGAGCTAATGTGTTCTTGATTGCGTTTGACCCTTTCAATCTCGGGGGTGACAGGGGTGGGGGTTCCTGTCCCCAGCTCCTCCTTGTACAACACCTGTGGGGCAAMAGGGCAGTCAAAAAGAGATAAAAACAACAAAAAAAAATCTGCATTTTATGGAGGGAATTAATGGAATTTTATGCCCACTAAATGTACTAGAAAGCAGGAAAAATTAGGGCRCATAAATCAGTTATTAATTGTGATAAATTCAGAGGAAGGGACAGCTGGGAATACACATCCAACTGCTTGGAGAGGCTGCAGTGGAGGAACAAAGTATTACAGGAAGGGAAGTCAGCAAATTTAAGGAAAAAAAAGGTTTAAAAATGCAAAATAGCTTAAACTTCAGGAAAAAAATTAATGCACATGAAGCAACAAGTGTCAAAATTATAAGAAAAAAATATTTTTAAACATAAGTATACAAAATATAGTGCCTAAAAACATAATAGGAGAAAGGGAATTTTTTACAAGTTAATTTGAGAGGATTTAAAGTTTGCAGGTGTTAAATAGCTACAGGGAACTGGGTTTTTTCTGAAATGATAAAAAGATACCGAGCTAAAGTTCTCCTGGTTGCGTTTGACCCTCTCCATCTCAGGAGTGACGGGAACTGGGGTGCCAACCCCCAGCCCCTCCTTGTACAACACCTGTGGGCAGCAGGGAGTAATAAAATAAAAATAAAATAAAATGGAAGGGAAGGAAGGGGGAGGACAGGGAGGAGAGAGAGAGAGAAGAGAAATAATTTAATATTGTGAAACCGCAACGTGTGAAAAATAGAGATTTTCCAGCCTTGGTCAAAACCCAGCAAAAAAAAAAAAACAACCTTACTAAAAATAACCAGGTAATGTTGCTGTCACCTCACTCAGGCCAGAGCTGCCGGAATGTTCCAAGGCACCTGAAAATTCCCTGGCAAAGGGTTTTCCCTACTGCAGCTCCAGATGTGGCAGCTTTGCCTCAGAATTCCRGGCAGGCTGAGGGAGCTGCAGGGAGCCCAGCGAAGGGAAGTGCCCGTCACTGTCCCAGGGATCTCTGCCAGGACTGAATTCCTGGTGGGATTGGGGCAGAGTGAGTCCAAATGGGTCACAAATTAGAACAGAAATAGAGAACAAAGTGGTGGCACGGTGCTCATCTGAGTGGAGGTGCCAGGAGTAGGAATTCCAGACAGGAATTCACTCCTGCAGCAATTTTCCCATCTACACTGGCTGCTCCTGACGCTCCCTCACTGCCATGACCTGGGAATTCCAGCCGGGCTCCTCACAAACACCGCGGGACACAGGAGAGCCCCAGCACCGCAGGAACAGGCGGAGACATCTCTCTGCTTCCAACCCCAACCATTCCCTGATCCCGTGACTCGGGAAGGGTTAAGAGTCCATTTTCCATTGGCAGCGGGGAGGCTGGAGGTGCTGCAGGGGTGGACTCCGCTCCTGAGGAGCAGCGGCACCACTCCCACAATTAATATTTCCTTGGGAAGCAAAAGAAGGCCCCGCTCCAGTGCTTTAATTAACGAGGTCAGAATCTCCCAGCTGGAACAACGGCATGAGTAAAACTGAGGGGAAAATGAAAACATCGGGATCCTGAGAGGGATTTGATTAAGGAAGGGTTGCTCACAGCTCACCCAGGGATTGAAGGAATGTGACATGGAGGAGTTAAAGGGGTCGGGTTTGGGTTCGGACGGGGAGGAGGATGTGGTTTGTCCCTCAGTACCGAGCTAATGTGCTCCTGGTTCCGYCGCACTCGCTCCATCTCCGGCGTCACCGGCGTCGCGGTGCCGGCCCCTAAACCCTCCTTGTACAACACCTGTGAGGGACAACAGCGTTGCCGCAAAAACCCCACTCAGCACAGGCCAAACCCACCAAATCCCACCGTTTATGGGATTATGTTCAGCGTTAGGATCACTTGGGATCCATGGCACACTCGTTCCAGAGGCAAAGATTAAGGAAGAGGCTGTGGTGGATTATTCTGTCAATAGGTGGCTGCAGAGAGGAGATAAAGGCTCAGGGTAAAACAAACATGGGGAAAAACACCACAGCTACAAAGGGATGTTCTGCTGCCCAGCTTAGTTCAGGAAATATCAGTATTATTTTCAGGCAGGTTTGTTCTTAGAAGAAAAGCACATCGAGGTGTAAATCCCCCAAAAGCACAAACAGTGGAAGATCAATGAGTTAAAATCCTGCCAGGGCACAGCCAGGACTAAACCCCTGAGGAAGAACAAGGTTAGGATGTTAYGAGCACAGGATTATAACAACACAGATGTTGTTATAACTCCTCCAAGGTGTAAATACCGAGCTAATCTGCTCCTGGTTGCGTTTGACTCGCTCCATTTCTGGGGTCACAGGCGTGGGGGTGCCTGTGCCCAGCTCCTCCTTGTACAACACCTGTGGGACACAAGCACCAGCAGGGTGAGACCACCTTTGGAGACACCCTGACCTCTTTACTGGGATTACAAACTGGGATTATACAGAAATAAGGGCACAATTTGCATTACTCAGTGTCTTTATCAGCACAGTCACCAGCTCAGAGTAATTTGCCTTCAATGTGTCTTCATTTAAAGGACACAAATATTCTCCTGACTCAGCCCTGAGAGGGGCATTTTACCTTTTATCTTAGTTTAGGAAATATAATAGAATTACTTTTCAGGCAGTCAGCATTTCTGTATGGGATTAATAAACAGTTTAACCTTTTCTGGAATTGTTCAATGCACAAAGACTTCATTGTGGGCTTTATTCATTTTCATTTCTGTGTGTTTGCACCACTGCTTTACTTTGGGTTAAATCTCTAGGAAACAAAACCAACTGAGTATCAGCACTCATGTTATGAGGTTTAATTTAACCTGTAACAATTTGATTTTTTAAAAATGGTATTTTTTCATGAAAGGAGATGCTTATGGAATAACCCCAACCATGTGGGAACAGAACACCTGACAAGTGCACTCACAGCTCTTCTTGCAAATAGTAAAATCCTTGTACCAAAACAAACTAATGAAAAGAATTTCACTGCTTGATGTCATTGGAACAAATACAAAAATAAAGCAATCACAGCAAGRGAAAAGAACCTATGGAAAAGGTTAGAAAAAATGAGGAATCATTTGGAAAAACAACTCAGTTGTGCAAAAGTGAGCTGTGAAACGCAGGTAAAATCTACACTTGACTGCACATGGGAAGGTTCTGTTTTCCCTTATAATTATCATACAAAAAGGCTCCAATTGTTGTGGGTTTTTCCCACAAAGTTCTGTCTTCCTGATCCTTTTTTTCCCAGACAAACTTTAACACGTAACCTGGGTAACTTTAGTTTCTAGCTCTGTGTTTAGAAACGGTCACAGAAGGAACACAGGCAGTGACCGACGGGGATAATTCCTGTAAAATCCAGGTATTTCAATTTCCTGCTGCTGGCCACAGGGATTTGGGAGAGCTGGAGCCTTCCCAACAGTGAAGGCTGGAGTGGGTGGTGCAGGGAACAGGGACATTACCGAGCTGATGTGCTTCTGGGTCTCCTTGACGCGCTTCACCTCCGGCAGGTCGGGAATGGGAGTCCCTTTCCCAATGCTCTCCTTGTACTTCACCTGCAAGGGCACAGGAATTAGGGAAAGGAAAAGGATTTGCAGGAAAGCATTCAATGGTGCATAAAGAGCTTTATCCTGATCTCGTGCAGAGGGGAAGTTTAAAGGATCTCATGGACTTCAACACCTTCCCCTCACCTTCCCAAGGAATGTGTGACAGACAAGGCAACTTCAGCTGCTGAGTCACTGGGAGTGGCACTGAAAGGGGTTTATAAAACCAGGTAAATTCCTTTGAACCTGATGCTATTTGGCCTTTCTAGCAACCAAAGGAGAATTTGGGAGGTGTAAGAATCCCTCATATTTAACAAGGGTGAGAATCATCTCACAACATTTCAGCAGTGACGGTGCCATCGTGTTTCTGCTTTGGGTAACAACAAAAAAAGCCTTTCACAAGAACATTTTAAACATTTTTAACATTTTGAACACATCCTGCATGAACAAACTGGCTACAGAGTTAGTGCATGACACTAAATGACATCAGCATTCAAAGAAAGCATGGAGGAGGTTTAGGAGATTMGAAATAAAATTAATAGGTATAATTATTCCAATTTTAGAGTGCTGTGACTTTTTAGGTAACACCAAAGTTTGCCAGGACAAAACAAACCACAAAACCACCACCAGAAAACTCAGTCTGAGCAGAATAAAACACTTTTTCCTGGGAGATGGTCCCACCCTGGAACAGGTGGTGGAATCTTCATCCTGTGGGATACTCAAAACTCAACTCATCCTAAAGCTGAGCCCCAGGGTTGGAATAGATGATTTCAACACATCCCTCCCAATTAAAATGGGTTTTTTTCCTGTCCAAACTGTATCTGGGATGAGATCAAAATGACAGCAAGAGCTTCCATGGTTTAGAAATGGGTTGTAAGTAAGAAATGGAATGTTAATCATTAGAGAGGTTGCTGTTAAAGTAACAAGGATGAGCAAAAACTTTCAGAAAGTCACCCTTAACTGGGTGGGTTATTGCCAGACCACTGTTAGCAAGATGTGAAGAAAAGAAAAATATATAAAAAAATATTATTTCAAGTTGAATTAGCAGTGGTAGAGTGAGTATCAAAAACCAATTTTGTGTACCGAGCTGATATTATCCTGGGTTCGTTTAACTCTCTGCATCTCTGGGGTCTTTTCAATTGTAGTTCCAGTTCCAATATCTTCTTTATATAAAATCTTAACGTTTAGAATGAAGACAACAAGGTTAAGCATCCAAAACACAACATTCTTGCTCCCAGACACTGAATTTGGACACAACAGAGCAGCTGAAAGCCAGAGGATGCACTCTGGTCACTGCCTCTCTGAAGGTGTCCAAAGTGAGCACCATTTGTGGGGAAAAAAAAGCTGATTTTTTATATTTAATGCATTTTAAGTAGAAAATTATTTCTATAATAAATCAAATTATCAAATATATTTCAGTAGGATATTCCTGGGATAGTGGAAGGAGTCCCTGCCCATGGCAGGATGGAAGAAGATGAGCTTTAGGTCCCTTCCAACCATTCCATGATTCCATAATCAAAACACTTGGGGGCTCATTTTAGGATTGAAGGTTATAATTTGCTCTAATTTGATTTATRCAAAGATTTCCCACTTTGTAGTTTGCTAATGGTGCTGGAGGCAAAATGCCACAGGAGACTTGAGGCAYTTCATGGCAACAGGAACTGGGCAACGACTCAGGCACACAGAGCACGAGGAGGGACAGGGAGGGACTGACGTGGGAGCAGCACAAAGGAAAAGGGATAATAATGATATTAATTTAATGACAGGAGGGATTAACTCTATCACAGCTGTGCCTGTGAAAGAAGCCAATCACCCCACAAAAACAGCAGGGAAAAGCAGCTTGTAAAGCCCAGCTAAATCCACTGTATCTGTAGGAGAAGCACCAAAAATCGTAATTTTATTAAAGATATTAAACTCTATTTTTTGGGCTGAGAAGTGAAGACAGAGGTGACCATACCGAGCTGAAATTCTTCTGGTTCTCCTTCACCCTCAGGATTTCTGGGGTGTCCTGTACCACCGTGACCTTTCCTTTACTGTTCTGTAGGTCTGACTGATACTGAAGCTGTGAAAAGGGAAAACGTCAAATGTTAACTTCGTGCTGTACAAWTTCACTCACAGTTTTCTTTGAAGATAAAAAGTATATCTATTTTTTTTAATTTCTGCACTTACCATGCTGAAGTTCTTCTGATTCTCTCGGACCCGCTGCATTTCTGGTGTGTCAGCCACAGGCACATAGTAGGGCATGTCCTTCTCTGCATCTTCCTTGTATTTTTTCTGATGGAAAAGCCCAAATGGATTAAAAATAGAAAACACAAAAGCAGCAATAAACAAACTGGAGTTATTATTGATTGTTGAGTAGTGCCCATCTTTGTGGAGATGTGAGTTCTCTGTCTGATACAAACTGAGATTATGCCTCTGTGCAAGATTTATTTTAGACAGCAGGTTATTTAGGAGTAGGAAATTAAGAAGAATCTGCTTWAAAAAGAATTAGCTTTGCAAAGCAAGAGAAATTATTGTGTCACTTGGTACAGTAGTAAAATTAATTTGATTATTGCCGTAGAATTCCAGAGCTCTGGAGACGTTTGTTCCCTGGTGCCTCCTGAATGTTGTGAGAGGTGGTTATTTGGGTGCTCAATTAGTATTTCCTGGGTTCCCACAGGAGCAGGATTAATTGCTTCACTCAAGATACCTGGCTGGAAAGGTTCTTGACCTGCTGGGCATGAATAATCTCTGGAGTATCAACAACACTGGTGTAGTTGGCTTTCTCCATTTCTGCCAATTGTTTGTATTTGATCTGTCGGGCAAAGCTCACGTTTAGGTRCCTCAATCATCTCTGCACAACAACTTGCACTGGGTTTAACCAGAACAATCTCAGTTTTCCTTTAAAAAGAGCTCAGTGAGTTGGGGGTGCCACAGACCTGGCTGGCGATGTCCGTGGCGTTCCTGGCCCTCACAAAATCCGGCGTCTCCAGGGCCAGCTCGGTCAGGCCCTTCCCRCGGATTTCCAGCTCCAAGGCTTTCTTGTACTCCTTCTGCAGGGGAACACAGCGATGGATCATGGCAAAGGGGTGCAACAGCTTCAGATTCACAGCACAAAACAGGAATTGTGCCAGTCCCAAACCAGGAACAGTACAAATCCCAAATCAGGAGTAGTGCCAATCCCAAACCAGGAACAGTACAAATCCCAAATCAGGAATACTGCTAATCCCAAACCAGGAACAGTGCCAATCCCAAACCAGGAATACTGCTAATCCCAAACCAAGAACAGTGCCAATCTCAAACCAGGAATACCTCTAATATCAACTCCTAATTATGCACACAAATTGTATAATTTCAGATTATTTCAGTGTGTGCTTCATGACTTAAATCTTGGTTTAGACCCTTGACTAATTAACTAATGAGTCCCCTGAGTGACTGTTGATCCCAGCTCCTGCTTTCCATCTGAATTCCTGACAGTGACTGTGAACACAGAAAGAGCTCACTTCAAAGTCCACTTTGATCCTTAGCCCCTCATCCATGTTCTTTTCTTCCCTCTACTCAAGAGTTTCTAGGGAATGATGAAGTTCACACCAGTGGAAGGGCAGGGATGGATGGAATATTGGGAAGGAATTGCTGGCTGGGAGGGTGGGGAGGGGCTGGGCTGGAATTCCCAGAGCAGCTGTGGCTGCCCCTGGATCCCTGGCAGTGTCCCAGGCCAGGCTGGATGGGGCTTGGAGCAGCCTGGGACAGTGGGAGGTTTCCCTGCCCAGGGCAGCTGGAGGCTGTTCCATCCACTCAGGCACTTCCCAAGCAGCTCTTCCATACCTCGTTCAGGATCTGAGTCGCATTCTTGGCTCTCAGCATGTCTGGAGTCTCCTCTAAGGCTGTCAGTCCTTTCCCTTTGACTCCTTCTTCCAGATCCTTCCTGTACTCTTTCTGCAGGAGAAAGAGAAGGAAAAACACTGCAAAGCCAGACCAGAGGGAGTTTTACACTTTACCTACTCTGTTGCAAAAAATTAAAGAAAATTAAAGAAAAAAGAATTCAAAAAACTCCAAAAGAAAAAAAAAAAGAAAGAAATTTGGAAAACAAGAAAGAATATTGTAGAGGGTTATAGAAGAACTACTCCAACAGAAGGAAGGGATTAYTGTGGAAGATAAATTGCCAAGGCACACACATATGGACGAGTTAGGCTGAGGGAAGCCAGAGAGGGGCAGGAAATGGGAATAAAGTTAAAGGACAAGGAAGAAATGTCCATGGCAAATTAGCTCACAGCACAAAATCCATGTAAACACRCTCAGTGTGCATGGGGAGGAGAGTGGGGAGGAAGAACTGGTGCTGGGAATGCTGGAAGTGCTGGAGGAGGCAGAGGAAAGAAGCCGAGGAGCCGGTACCTCGCTCGCTATTTTGGTGGCGTATTTGACATGCAAGAGGGATGGTGTGACCTCCAGGCCAGTGAGGTTCCTGCCCTTCATGGACTCTTCAAAGTCCTTCTTATATTCTTTCTAGTGAGAGCAAGAAGAAGAAGAAGAAGAARAAAAAAAGCAAACCAGCAAATCTTTATTACAATATTTTCATCATGTGCAAAGCTGGGAGGGTGTCAATGCCACTGGGTACAGCTGATGCTAAATGGGCACCTAAATCCTGTTCCTGCTAAAACTTGTGAAGCAGCTCACTGCTTTCCATGGAAATAGGACCTGATCCTGCCTCTGGTTTTTATTTTTCTACTCATTTGTCTATGCAGAGAAAACATTCAAAGGTACCACAAGGACTGACGGCCTTACACAGCTGCTTTGCAGCCTCCATCTGGGCCACAACAGGATTCAACKTCAAATAAACACAAAAAAAGCTGCTCAAGAAAAGAGAATGACAGCTCAGGGGAGAACCTGTGACAGCAGAGATATGCAGAGAATAAAAGAGTTTCTCAAAAATGGAGTTTTGAGGTGAAAAAAAGAAGCAGGGCACTTTCTCTGTCCCGTGAAAACACACAAACTGTCACGTTGTAAAAGTTTAAGTGAAATGGGTTTTGTACCACATTTCTTACTCAAAGACTTGTTTAAGCTTCATTTACTGACAGCTGATAAAAATTCCASATAAACTCATTTCTTGACAAGAAAGTGTCATGAATGTTCAACGCAGCATTTACCAACCATCATAAAGAAATCTGATCTATTTTTTCAGTCTGTCAGCGTGCACAGGGTGCAAGCAGAATTGCCTGTTAAATCCCTCTTACAGTTGAAGTATAAAAAAGACATTTTCAAGCTTTTCAGCCTATCAGTACTGATTTTACCTCRCTCTGCATGAGCTGAGACTCCTTTGCAGTCAGGTATGTGGGAGTTTCAAAGTCCAACATGGGTTTTCCTTTTTCCTTCTCGTACTTTTCTCTGTATTTCACCTGAGAAGAAAAGATAAAAAGTCACCCTCCTAAATAATCAAAGACCTAATTCATTGAGCAGTATGTGCCTACTGTCAACAGTTCCGTGGTAAAAGTTAATGTCTAATAGAGTTTACCTTCCTGAAATTTGTATTATTGACCACAAAGTACAAAATTTGGTGTCCAGGAAGTAAAATGTCCAGAAAGGTGAAGAGATTCCTGCTTCAAGTTCTATTATCCAGATTTTCTGAGTGCTGAATGAGGTAATGCTCTGGCTGTGGCCAAGTCAGAGTGTGATTCCAAACTGGAGCAACAAGGACTGACTTCAAAATTAATTACAACCTCATTAACAACAACCTGATTAACAACCATTTCCTTACAGTCCTTTGCTATGTGACCTTTTTGCCTTTCCACAGGCATCCCTGGAAGTGTCCAAGGCCAGGTTGGAGCAACCTGGGATAGTGGGAGATTATCCCTGACTGGATAATCCTTCATGTCCCCAAACCATTCTGGAATTCCGTGCCAAGTACCAGAACAACCAGCTGTGTCCCTTGGTGTTCTATGAATAATTTCTTTTTTGCTTTGCAGCCAATAAACACTTGGAACAGAGAGGATCAGAGAGCAAATCAGACTATGAGTTTCTCTGGAGGGATTTACTGTTTTATTCCAGAGGGGAAAACTCCAGRCATGTTTAAAAGCAGCAGGAGGTGCTGTTTTGGATAAAGCCATTTTGTAGGCAGGAAAGGAGAGCAGAGCTCTCCTGTGGATCACTGGAATGGACAAAGCAGCTGGAAATACCCTGTCAGCAACAACYCTAATTCCTTCAGTTCCCAGTTTCTGTGATTTCCAGGTCTTTTTTTTCTGTAGACAAAAATCCCCCCGATAAAAGCATTGTCCTGTGTGAAAAGATCCTTGTACAGCAGAGGTGAGCAACAGGGACTGACTCTGGAATGAARGAATCACACAGAGATTTTATCTGTGTATTTTATGTGTTCTGAACTTGGAAACGTGGGAAATGTGCAGGTGTTCCTCCCTGGATCCTTACCCAGGTGTGCAGTGTTGGTGAGGCAGAGAGGCACAGGGACTGTCACAGCCTGGAGGATTTACTGGGAGGATTTTGCTGGAATTTGGTGCTCAGTGAGTTGGGATAATGACAAACACACGTCCAACTTACGTGGCTCTGGAGTTCTGAGGCCTCCCTGAAGTGAACCTGTTCAAGATTATCTGGCACCACATGGTAGTGACCCTTACTCTTCTCATATTGCTTCTTGTACTGGTACTGAAGGGAAGGTGTCAAAAATCATCTCAATCAAAAAAAAAAATCCCTCAGCAAATTTACGTCTTAGGTCCAATCAAAGCAACACTTCAATGGAACATCAAAGAGAAATTAGAAATGCAAGAAGTAAAACAAAAACCAAGAAGTTTAGAATTTATATTGGGGGTTAAAGATGTTGGGGAATAGTTATCTTTTTTATGGTCATTTGGATTGCAAGAAAGGTTTTGTAAAAACCAGGATTAAAAGAAGAAAAAGAAAGAGAGAAAACACAGTGGGTAATGAAAAGGCTGTACCAGGCAATAAAGGGTTTTGCCTTTTCTCATWATCAATTATTTTGTTAGGCATAATTATGTGGATTTACAACAGGGGAGTGTTAAACAAACATGAAATTAAAAAAAAACCAGATAAAAATAAAAAATTTAAATATAGCAATCAGTAAAGAAAAAAGGAAAAAAAAAGTATTTGTTAGTGTACTGCAATCAGTTAAAATGGGATCAAGAATCAATCCAGTAAAAATTATCAGAGTGCTTAAAACATTAGCAGTTCTGCAATGAGTTAAAATGGGATCAAGAATCAATCCAGTAAARATGACCAGMGTTTAAACCATTAGCAGTTGTACAGCTGATGAGGATTTCCCTCCCCAGAGCACAAACGTGGGGACGCCGCTGGTTAAGGAGGAATCATTAGGAGATGGAGGAAGAGATCACTACCAGGTGATGCCCGTGAAGGGAGCACAGGGAGCAGCTGTTACAGGAGGAGTTAGCAGAGAATTCCCAAGGGAATCCCCACCCGTGGGAGCTGTGGGATCACTCTGAGCTTACAGCACTGGCGAGCTGGCTCGTGCTCAGCACGTGGTTCATGAGCAGCGACTCCTTCATGTCCGTGACGGGCTTGTGCAGCTTCTTCAGGTCTGCCTTGTACTTCACCTGCGGGCACAGGGGCCAAGCCCGTCAGGAGAGGATCCTGCTGGTCCAGCCCGGGCTGGGGGAGCTTCCAACAACACAAAGGAGGGATTTGGGAGGGCAGGTTGGGATTTCCCCCCCAGGAAAAGCAAAAGCGAACGTACCTCGCTGGCCATGTTGTGGGCGTCCTTCAGGGTCTTGTAGATTTTGGCCTCCTTCAAATCATACTTTGGCTTTTTACCCATCTCTTTGGCAAAGTTCTCCTTGTATTTCACCTGAACAGAGAACACCCAGGTGTCACAGCTGCTCTGCAGGACTCACCTGTTCGGCTGCAGCCCCCTGGTTCCCCTGGGGCTGGTTGGGAGAAGAACAAAAGTGCAGGAACTCGAAGGTGTCCACTGGAATAAAGACCATTTTAAAAATGACCTGACACAGAAGGAAAATCTACATCTGTTTGATGTTTACAAGATACCACTCGTGATTTTTCTTCCAGTGCACAGGTCACATCTCACTGTTAAAATAAAAGAGCCAAGAGAATTGTGTGGCCAAAATTCTGACCCTTGGAGGTGAAGAATTTTTCACTTGATGGGAACAGTCCATTGATTTAAGATGTTTCACAAAGAGATAAAAACAGTGACAGGTATAATAAGAGTAAAGTACAAGAAAATTATATATTATATAATTATAATATTATATATAACATTAATATATAATATATAAAATATAAGAGCATATGAAAGAGTGTTTAAAAGGAATTTTTACACACTTCTTGGAGAAATAAGAGCTTTAAAAACCTCAAGACTTAAGAGCACTGAAGATTTCAATACATTGTTAAGCACACAGTGTGTTCTGACTGGATTAGAGATAAAGGAGGACATTAATGATCACAAACAGAACAGTGACACAATTAATTACTAATGATAAATAATTAATTAGATTCTGCAAGAGGTTTAGTAACACTTCCAAACCACATCAGTTTCAGCCAGGTAAAACATAGCAACGTGAGCCATCGGAATCCAGCAGATCCAGGCTGGAGGCACAGAAATGTTGAAAGGAATGGGAATTTTTTAAATCCAAAAGATTTGCTGGGAGATCCATGCAAAATTAAAAGCAAGCGAGCCAGACAGACAAAATCCAACTGGAAAACTCAACTGGGTAAACAAAGTGGACATGATGCTTTACAAAGTTTATGAGAAGAGATGTCCAAGAGAGAAAAACAACAGTTAAAGATGACGCCGACCATTCTTTGCTCCCTCAGTGCCCCTCCAGCAGCTCATTTTCTCTCAGAACCAAAATCATCTCAGCAAAGAATGTTTAAAAGACTCAGAGTGGCAAAAGAGTGGAAAACCAGGATCTCATCACTGAATGGGAATAAAGAGAATTTCTTCTTTTTCCTGTAGATCAGTTTAAGAATCCTTGGTTCTCCTGAGGAGATCCTTGGTTTTCCTGCAGACACCGTGGTGGACATTCAAACATTCAAACACAGCAGCAGACACAGCCAGACATGGAAAAAACAAAATCCTCCTTTTTTTCCCTTGGAAATACATGTGTAAAACTGAAATGGCACAGACCTGTCTGCTGCCACTTCCAAATGGGCAATCCAGGCTGTGGCTTTCTATTTATCAAAGGTTTTGATGTGGGAAGAAGTCTAAGAATCAAGGAGCCCTCAAACCAGCCCAAGGCTGCACTTCTCAGTGGGACTGATTCAGTCRTAGTCTGCTCTTCCATTATGAAATTCCAGCCAATAAAATAGTTTCATTAAAGTTTAAATGAAGTTTTAATAGAATAGTTTGAAGAGTTAAAATGAAGTTCTGGTGACTGTTCACTGAAAATTACCAGCACCATTGCTCAGGCTGGTCACACACATATATTTACACATATATTTCCAGGGTTTTTTTCACATTTTTAGACAATAAGAGCTCAAATTTTACAGGTTTTGGGTGAAAAAGGTGAGTTTTCATATTATGTGAGTGCACTAGAAACTTCCATTAAAAAACCTGGAAGCTCCAAAACCATTATGAAGGGCATAATAACATTTCAAGCTTCATGTGGTGCTGCAAGATAATTATGCAAGCAAGAGACAGATGCACAACGATGGCATTAATGTCACTTAATTAAAATTCTCTTACATGACTACTTAGCATATTTGCTTTCTTAAAGGTTCTCATCCAGGGGGTGTCATAGGAAGCAGCTCCATGGCCTCTCATGTGTTGTTTGAGGTACTCTGCCTACAAGCAGCAGCAAGAAAGCAAGGTCAGAAAGGCAAAAATCCAGAATTCAGACACGAAGGGGCGACAAAGAACCAAGAGGGATTGAGGTCCTGGCAGAAGATTCTTTTAAAGACATAAAGTAGAAAGAAAGTGGCTGAAAGAAACTGAGTGTCCGTTCAAAGGATGGGAAATAAGAGTCAGGTAAAGGCTGGTTCTGGTAAAGCCAATACCCAGAAGAGCTAAAAAAGAACAGGGCAAACACTTCAGCATTTAAAAGATCTTGTCACAACATCATTTTAAGAAGATTTTATACCTCCATTAATGACACTAGAAAAGTTTAACAAAGAARTACCTTGTACTGGTATTTAATTTTTATTTTATTTTAACACCTTCCCTTCCTTTCCCTGTTCCCCTACTCTGGCAATAATTTCAGCTATAACAGTGACATTATAAGTTAATTTTATGTCTCGTTTCTCTCATTGCTTTGAAGTTTCACCAACTTTTCCTTTTGCCCTTACCTGGCTGGTCAGTTTGGACACCTCCTTGGCCAGCTCAATGTCTGGACGTCCCAGCATGGTCACACCCACACCTGCTGCTCCACGCTTCTTATATTCAATCTAATAAAATAAATAAATCCTTTAGGAGTGATGAAATCCTCTTTTAATTATTCTACTGGATTTTGCAGTGAAATTAATGCTAAAGGATTATCCAGAGGACTTGAAAACACTCACATTGCTGATTAACTTGGCAGCCTGAGTTGCTTTCTTAATATCTGGTCGATCTGCTATAGGTGTGTAGTGGAGCTTGGACTTGGCATCCTTCTTGTATTCAATCTAATCCATGGAAAAAGACAGAGGGAAGAAAATTAATGAGGTTTATTCATGGGGAATACACCAGTAAAGGACACAGCAACGTTGCTGAGAAAGTGCATGGGTTTATTTTGGAAATGAATTCACAAGGGATGGATCTGGGAATCTGGTTTTGCAAGTTGTCTACAAGTGAAGAAATAAATGTGGGAAGTTCTGTCTGTATTGGAAAGGATGACAAAAATTATTAGATGTGATTTGCACCAGATTACTTGAAATCCTACCATGGGATTGAAGTACAAATCCTTTATTTCAGTGCATTTTTATATTTGTAAATATTTGTACCTTCATCTTTCAAAATTACACCTGAACATGGAGGCTGGGAGGAAATTCAGAAATCCATAAACTTGGTTTTTTCCAGCTGAATTTGCTTACACAACCTACGAAATTAATGGAAAAAAGAAGGCAAACTTACTGTGCTCTGGTTTTTAGCAACTTCCATGGCATGTTTCACCTCAGGAGGCTCCAGCATGACAGAATAATTGGATTTGCCTTTTTCCTTCACAAACTTCTTTTTGTAGTTTGTCTGCCAAGAGCAGAAAGGGCCACCTGTGAGTTTTTAATGTCACACGGAGGGAAATGCTACAGAAACTTGGAAAAAAGCTCCCTGAGACTGCTGCAGATGGAGAAAGAGGAGTTACCTCCTTCCCAAAACTGGCTGCAGCTTTTGGAGCTTAGGTGACCAAAGCTCATCTTTGGAGATGATGAGCTGGGTCTGGACTCACCTCGCTGACGTTCTTGGTCACCTCCTTCACGTGGACGGTGTCCCTCGTCTCGGGCAGGGTTGTGAAAGAGCCGTGGGGCAGCTGCTTCTTGCTCTGTGCTTTGTACTTGTTCTGCAAGCACAGGGGAAAAACAGGTAAAACCCAGCAGTTSAAGGATGGAATGGAATTAAATGGATAAATAATTGCTGATGTTTTACCTCAGACACCAGAGAGCTGACATTCTTAGCCAGCAGGATCTGAGGGGTGTCTGGAACAACGTGGTAGGTCCCCCGGGCTTTGTTGTGCTTCTCTTTGTATTTTATCTAGCAGGAAGGAAAGATATCAGTTTAAATAATGTACATTTTGTCTTCTGGCAGGTTAAAAAGTAATTATTACAGTTGTGTTTGGTTTTTAGTGCAAAATTTTGCAGAAAATCCCATATKTTGACATTTTACAGCCTAGTCCATACATTCCTGTGGCTCTCACTTGGAATGTTTTTAATATACTCAATATTAACATATTGTCAGTAATTATTAAAGATATTTTGTGTTATTATTAATGATCTTTTGTGTTGTTATTAAAGAYATTTTGTCCTATTCCCAATTTATACCTGCAGCGTTTTTGGTGGTTTTCTCCAGACATTTCCATTTCAACACCAGGAATGCAGAGATGCACCTGGGTGTAAGGTCTAGGGGTGTTCAGGCAATGTTAACTTTGAATATTAATTGAATCCATGAACCAGGCCTGTGGCATTTACAAGACCAAACTAATTCAAATTTTCTCAGTCAATTTGTTAATTAAATAAATCAATTCAAATAATGAAGTGAGACTGAGAATATCTGTTCAAAGCTTCGTGGTTAATCCAATTATATTTCCAGTGCAACAGTTAAGTAGTGAGTAAAGCGGTAGTAGAGAACTTGGAGAGGAAAGGTGAGTTGAGTACTTACATCACTGGCCAGGATGGCATTATTTAGGGCCAACACTGTGTTTTTATCATCTGTGACAGAGAGTTTGCACCCCTTGAGGAATTCCCGGTCCAGTTTGTATTCGTACTGCAGGAAGAAAAAAAAAAGGTAAAGTAAGAGAGGCTCAGGTCTTCTCCAATTTTTAAAAAATTCTGAACAGGGGAGATGAGAAAAGGGAATATTCAGTTTATTCTGATTTTCTTACATCRCTCTGCTGCAGAGAGGACTTGGCTGCTTGGACAAAGTCAGGCCTGTCAGCGATCAGGTGCCAGTGGGCCTTGGCTGCCTCGTATTTCTTCTTATAATCCAGCTGTTCCCAGGGAAAACCAAACAGAAAGAGTTCATTGGAAGCTGGGTACTTTGCACACAACATACAGAGGCCAGTTCTCTTTTGGTCTGTGAGAAGAGGCAAGAAAATGCATCTACACCAGATCAGGGCTTTCCTCTGGGTCAGGCACAGTCTGTTCACTGCAGCTTTTCCACTGCCGGGTGGAGAAGGGAATATGGAGGTGGAGAAAGGGATATGGAGGTGGAGAAGGGAATATGGAGGTGGAGAAAGGGATATGGAGGTGGAGAAAGGGATATGAAGGTGGAGAAAGGGAGATGGAGGGGGAGAAAGAAATATGAAGGTGGAGAAAGGGATATGGAGGTGGAGAAAGAAATATGAAGGTGGAGAAAGGGATACGGAGGTGGAGAAAGGGATATGGAGGTGGAGAAAGGGACATGAAGGACTGAAATGATGTCCTGACTTTGGAGAAGGGGAGAACTTTCAGATCCTTCCTACTGAAATGGGTCACCAATAACAGAAAACACAGGACAGCTTCCCATAAAGCTCTTGCTTTGTCTCCATGAGCATCATTCCAGGGAATTCCTGGGATAGGTGTGTCTCTTCCAGGAAAACAGAGGACAATGGAAAGAACAGGATGTGTGACATACAAGGACCTCAAGGAAACTTGCCAGAGTGAACACTTTAGTATGAAATAAATCAAAATACACTTTATTCCAGCAGCATCGGGATTAGAAACTATGTCCAAAAAATTCAGTGGAACTGGAAATATTTTCTTGTGGCTTCCACTGCCAGTTCCCAACACCCTCCAGAATAAAATTAAAACATGAACAGGACAGAACTCACGTTGCTGTTCAGTTTGTAGGCGTGTCTGGGAGTTTTAATGTGAACTGAATCTGCCACGACGTTGCAGTGAGATTTACTCTTCTCGTACATTTCTTTGTATTTCAGCTAAAGAAAGAAAAAGATGTAAAAATGTTTACAAAGATCATATCAGCATCAACAAAAAAAGCATCAAAATATGAAAAACTTAATTAAAACTGCTCCTGTCTGGATAAAATCTTAACAGGASAAAATGACTGGGGGTGGCATTCAGGGCTCTGGGCTGGTGACGAGCTGGGGATTGGGCACAGGTTGGGTTTGATGGTCTTGGAGGGCTTTCCCAACCTCAATAATTCTGGGATTCCATGAAAAATAAGTTCTATTGATACAACTTGATATCAAGCACCTGCCTGAAGGAGGGTCCTCTCCAGCAGCACTTCTCTTTAAACAGAAAATGTGGCAGTTTTAACTCACCACAAGGCACAGAATAAAGTGTAACAGGATCTATTCATGAGCAGTAATTCTGCGTATTTCTAGATTTTTGCAGCTAAAAGAAACCTTTTTAAAAACTTATTTTCTGATAGTTACACTAACTGAAAACTCCTTCAGAGAATCTCAGCACTCAGGTTGGAACTTAGAAAATGTCTTTCAATTCACATCTCTTTCTCTCAATGATCCACTTTAGTATCTGGATAAAATGGTTGTTTTTAATTACTGGATTTACTAATTAGGTAGAAATTTATGGAGCATCTGAATGACACTGAGGCTACTTATTCTGCCAGTACCACACTGAGTTCCAGAAGTGTTAGTACCCTCATTTTACTTATGGATACCTAAGGAACAACAATACAAAGGACAGAGAGAAAAGGTGGGTGAAGGAATTAGGACCAGGACTCCTAAATCCTGTTTTATTCTACCCACTCCCTCTTCCTTTCTCTCTCCTTTTTACTCTTCTGTTGCCCCATAATCAAAGCATATTTATTTTAGATCAGAATATTTACCTTACCTATTCACAATATCTATACAAGAAATTCATAAACACAGCAATGCATGAAATATTTTATTCAAGCCTCAAAATAAAAAACCAAAACACTAGAGGAAGAAAACCCAGAAAAAACCTCTCCAAATTAATGATTGAGAGATCAGTTCCAGCTCATGGCTTTTATTTCCAGTGAGRGGTGGTTTGCCCCAGTAAAAAAATGTTCCAAGAGCTCCACAAGAAAATTATATGAAAAACTTCCTGAAGAACTGRGGGTTTTGAAAAACCACTGAATGCAGATATAATTTTACAGGCCWATATGGTTTAAGTAGGAGATGCTTTTCACTGACAGTGTTACATAGGAGTTACAAACATTGGCTATCAAGTTAAAAAGTGAATTTTGTGTGGTTTTGATGCCACAGGCACAGAGGATTTACTCACATCACTGATCCTGTCCTTGACCTTGCGCACGTGCAGCAGCATCGGCGTGTCCTGGATGGTGGTGTAGCCCTTGGGCTTGGCTTTGTTGTATTCCAACTTGTAAATAATCTGAAGGGACAAATTTGGGGTTGGATTATTTCTTGGAATGCTTGGTGTCAGCTGGAAATTCCCTGGGGGTGATTATCCCACGCCAAAGGATCCACACTTACGTCACTGATCTGTTTGTTGACCTTTGTGGTCCGTAAATATTCTGGAGTATCCAGAACTGTGGTGTATTTGTCTTTCTTCTTCTCATAGTCCTTCTTGTACTGAATCTGGAGATGGGGGAAGGCTCCAAGTTAATCACACAGAGCAGGACAAAACCTCTTCCACAGGTGGGATTATACCCAGGGATAAAATTGCAAAACCCTCCCACAAAGCCAAAGAAAGCAGAACAGGCACCATGAGCTGAACTGCAAACTCCTTCCTTGCCTAAGAGGCTGCCTATTTGTTTGTCTGATTAATTTTATGGTTATTTCAAGCTAAAATCTCCAGGACTGAGCTAAAAAAATCAATCTTGGCAGAGCAGTGACTTTTAAATTTCATAATGGACAATATCTCATTTTTAAATATTCATCATATTCAGTTGAAACTTGGACTTGATGACCTTGGAGTTCTTTTCCAACCTCAATGATTCTATGATCAGAATGAAGAGAAATGTAAATCATCTTGCACAGCAGAAGATAAAAACATTACCAAATATATCACAATGCCAGGATATTTTAAAGGCTTTGGCAGCAGGATTTGTGCTTGTTAATGATTTTCTTAAAGATCACCTTGCCCTRCTCAGGTTTCTAAACCTGTTTTCACAGAGTTCAGTGAGAACAGGCTGTTCACCACGAATGGGAATTTGTTGTAGGCAGCCTGAAGGCAGCTGGAAAAGGTTAGAACACATTTTTTAAAAAAGAATTTTCATGCTCTACCCTTTATCAGAAAATAAAACCATGCATTTGAAATGGGACTGCGACAGACAAAATATGAAAAATGATAAACAAATAATCGGTGACAACACGAAGTGAACTCGGGGGGACACGCAGGTCAGACATTTCTTTCTTTGAATTCAAACATACTCAAAGTTACCTGCAAGGAGTTTTTAATGAAAGGATAGAAATCCACAGAAAAATGGAACAAAAATGTCTGAAAGACCTTCAGTAATTTATTACTGAAGAATGGCACTACTGGCACAGGCAATAACAAAGAACTACAATTCCCTCTCACAGAATTGTTTTCCACTGTTGCATTTCCAGTCTATCATTGATATGCCAATTCCTGATGAGGAATCATTTTTCCCACTGCAAAGGGTGAGGTTACTGCCAGCAGCTGTGATTTCAGAGCAGAAATAAAACTGTTCTGTGTCTGACACCAATTCTGGGCAGAGTGGGAGATAAATGCTGGGATCTCCTTGTCAAATCCATCATGTTCTTTCTGAATGAAGGAACTGGGGTTATGGAAAAGTGGCCAGGCCAAGAAATAGTGTCAGAATGAGGACTGGGTTAGGCAAATACCAGGAAGAGCTAACATCCAATATCTGAAATGTATGGGAAATTGCTGTTCTATACAAATATGTGAAATACATTCCAATTTTTTCATAATGAAAGGAGAAAATGGGGACAAGCTCAGCTTGAGCTGAGCGACGTCCACGTGACAGCAAATATTGTTTCAGATATTCTGTTTTATTTTATCACAGCCAGCATTAAGCACAGTGAGGAAGCTTTGGGGTCTGAGCTCCATGGAAATCTAGGGAGCAGTAAATATGACAAGTCCAAGCAGCTAAAGTGGGTATCTAAGGTGTCCTAGAGCAGCAGCTCTGCAGATTACCTGGCTCCACAGGTATGTGTTGTAGAGTGCTGTCAGCATATCTGGCCTCAGAATTTCATTGCATCCGTGCTGCAGGAGCATCTTGGCAAAGGACTTATAGCTTTTCTGTCCATGCAAATGGCAACCAAGGACAAGAGAGACCCATGAACAACATGAACAACGACACAGCTCTAGATCCCAGGCACTTGGAGAGTGGAGAGATTTAGGCAAGGTGCTGTATGTATTCATCCACATGTGCATACAATTTACATCTGAATAATTAGCACTGTCAAGAGTCAATATTAAAAAATTTACCTACACTCACATTGCGGAAATTATAATTTTTTGGGGGAGATGAGGGTAAATTAGAGGTTAAGGCAAATATGTCCCTGTTGCTTTATCTAGAAATGATTGGAAAAGAGAGGTCATAAAAAATAAATGCTTGATTCCGCATTTTTTAAAACCTCTCCAGTGGCTTCAAGAGGGATGGGATCCGTGATGTCCATTGATGCACAATCATGGAAGTACATACAGGACAGATGTACAGACCAGCTCACACAAAAAGTGACTCCTTTTTGGGTGGCAGGATGGAGATGGTGTGAGCGAGTGAAGAACCCTCAGAGTATCGCGGGGCTGTGATACTGCTGGGGGTGAACGTGGCACACAGAGACTCTAGAGAGAGAGCTCCTGGGCTGCTCCCACAGTACCTGACTGCTCAGAGTGCTGCCCCACTTGGCCAGCAGATTCCTGGGATCATCCACAATAACGCTGTACCTATCTTTGAGCTTCTCATAGGCAGCTTTATATAATTTCTGCTCAGAATAGCACAATACAGTGTAACAAGAGAGAGTTAAGATACAGAGAGATC
>RAHM01000626.1:3285-32266 GCA_003713295.1 Parotia lawesii | reverse complement strand
AAAAGGAAAAGGAAAAGGAAAAGGAAATATTTCCAAATGGTAAATGCATTTCTAAATAGCCTCTGGAAGGCCTACAATTGAAGGATGTCTTTATTCCATCCCGTAAATAAGCAATTTTATGACTGACTTTCTTCATGAAAAGTAACTGCAGAAGCAACTCTGTATTGTGGATTCCTGAGTTGAGTCCAAAGAGAACACAATGAGATGTTATTAAAAAACATCACTTACATAACAGAAGATATTTAGGCAAGTTCATTTCAATGTATGGAGCCCCCACTGGTAAAATTCTACCCATTTATGTTTCTGATATTAAATTTCTCCTTATTTGCTCTATGAACAATAAAAAGACTGAAAAATCTTCATAAAAATTCAGGTATTTGTTGTGAAACAGTTCTCCCTGCCTAGAGCAGGTAATAAACTTACTGACAGGAAATGATACAACATAATGGCTGGTGAAATAGAAAGAAATACCAAGATATAAATCTAAATATCTGCTTCTTTGATAGAAAGCATCAGATTCTGATGTGCTTTTCCAACTCTAAGCTGATGGGAGTCACCCTGAACATGGTGTTTTCCATGGAATTTGTCCTGGGGGCGTAGAACAGCAATCCTACAGTGGTGATTTGATTTTTAAACCCAGAGGTGTTCATTAACTCCCTTCACTATTAGGTTGTGTAAATTGTTTCTTTAGCACTACAGGAAAAAAACAAGAAAAAGTTGAGCAGTASAGTGGAAAATTCCTGAAGAATCACTGAAATTAAATGAGCTGTGGTAACTTCAGACACAAAACTCTCTTCCTAATACCAATAAAGATTTTGTCAACGTTTTAGGAAARCAACTGGAATTCTCTCTCCACCTTTTTCAGATGGAAACCAACACTCAGTGTTACCACACCAGCAGCATTATTTAAGTCAGCAAAGGAAAAGTTCCTTTGCCATGAAAAATTAATGAACAGGGGAGGGGACTTCATTTTCTAGGCTCTGCAAACCTGTTCCGTCCTAATACTCAGAAAAACAACAACCTTGTCTTCCATGACTTTAGTCTGACCTTAAGGCATCTTTAAGCCTGAATATAAGGAAGGACAACCTTCAACTCTGTATTTACTCACAGACTAACTACTTAAGCCTGAGATCACAGAAATCTTTACTTACCCCATCCATCAGCTGAGTTGCATATTTAAAATGCTCATTGATTGGAGAGTCAGCCACGTACTTGAACTGGGACTTGGTCTTCTCAAAATTCTCCTTGTACTTACACTGGAGCAAAAGAAAACCAAACACACAAAACCCAGCCCATGTTAATCCAAAGAAGGGTAAGGCAATGAAAATGGGATTTTAGAGGCAACCTGTGGCAAAACCACGGGGGAATTATTACATTTGTGAGTTTAACTTTTCTACCAACAACAAATTGTTGTAATTGTACAGCAAATGTCAAAAGCCGTTCAGCAACAATTCAGAGTGTTTCACTCACCCCACTGTAGAGCACTTTATTCTTCTCTGCCAGGGCAAAACTTGGAGTATCCCACACGTAACAGCCAGTGCCTTTGAGCCATGCCAGGTCTTCCTTGTATTTAACCTTTGGAAAAAAATCAAAAAGACTYGGTTTTAAGCAGATAATCAGTGCTGAAATGAGCCTCAACACAAGGTGTGGCAAACAGAGTTGCATCCATTATAAAATAAATTAGTTTCTCATATTTTTTTGGTGGATTCAGTTTATTCACACACCTAATCTATCATGAGCTGTTGGAGTTCCTGTGTGAATTAAAAATCATCTTGTACAGTTAAGGGGTTATTGTGTATGACCAGAAATGTACAATTAAAGGTCATTACAGGGTTAAACAAACCTAAGCAAATACAACTGAAATGAATTAAGATGATTTGTTAATTTGACAAGGGGATGTGCTGCAATTTTAGCCATCAGGTTCYCTCTGTCAGTTCCCAGACCTGCCAGGGCAGAGTGTAAATCACTGACAAATGTCAGCTCCTTTCCCTTTGTTGAGAAACAAGGCTTGGGTTTCACTTTGGAAACCACTTTTAACTTCCAGCCTGTGCCATGCAGGAGCTGTTTGAACTCACGTCACTGATGGCATCCGTGACCAGGCGGTGATGGAAGTGCTCCGGGCGGTCTGGGATGGATCTCCAGATTCCCAGCTGGCTCATGTAATTTTCCTTATATTTGACCTACAGAGAAAATGGAAGAATTAAGTAAAACAATTGAAGAGAACACTCCAATTCCCCTCTCTTTTTGAAACATCAGAACTAAAGGAGTGGAAAAGAGATTAATTTGTAACATCAACAGCAATCAATATTGCAGAGAAGGAAAGAAATCAACACGAAGAATGCTGATATTTCTCTAATTATTTAACATATTTAAATGGAACAAAAGGACAAATGGCCTATTTTAGGTTATTAARTGGCAAACACTAATTAGGAATGAAGATGTTGTACGTACACTGCTGATGTCATCAGTGACCTTCTTGTGATAGACAATGTCCAGAGCATCCTTCACTGTGTGGTACCTGCCCTTGGTGTTCTCAAAGGTTTCTTTGTAGCGYAGCTGGGAAGAAAATAACACACAAAAGAAGGGATGAATGTGCCAGGAATTGTTTCAGTTAAATTCCTCACTTCTCAGGAATGATATCCAGGGATGTGCTGCTGCCTGACATCCCAAAGTAAGCCCTGAGGAATTTTAAGAGGCTGCAATTGCCTATAATCAGCTGTAATTTCACTGAGATATATGGTGAAAAATAGAGAGAATTGAGAGAATTTCACCCAATTCATTTTCAGATTGAAGAAAAAACATCCCTGCATCACAGGACTGCTCTCTAGAATAGCACAAGTGCCACTTTTGGTATAAAAAACTACTCATCCCTTTTTCTGGCATAAAAAACTACTTATCCCTTCTTCCCTGTCCTCATCTGGAAGAAAGCAGGAAAATCATCCCAGTCTGTAGAGAAAGACTTTCCCAGAGGAGAAAGAGCTGGGATGCTCCTTGGCAGTATTTAAAAATCACTCCTAGAGCAGTAACACTAAATAACCCTAGAACAAAACACCAGCCCTGCACRTGTCCTTTCATATCCTGCTGGTTCTGAAATACATGGAAAAGCTCTCACAAATGAGCATTTTTAAATTGCCTTAAATCACAAATAACTATTCCACACCTGAAAAAATCAATGTCACYTTAACAACCTCCTGTGCAGCAGCTCAGGTAATTTTTCTCTCTAATCTACTTCTGAATTAAAAAATGAACACATTCTCAGTGGCAGGGCAGTTTACTTCTAACACAAAACTGAGATGAAAAAGCTGATAAAAGTTATTCTATCCTGGCCCCAGCATCAATCACTTCACTCCAGTCTGCTCTGTTTGGAGACTTGATRTGTAAGCAAATTATTTTAAGTCTATTTTTACTTTGTTGTAAGACCACACTTTAGTGCAATGGGAAATGAAAATGAATTACATAATTAGGGGGGAAAAAGGCATTACAGTGGAATCGATCAAAACTTAACAACCCYAATTTCAAATGGAAATGGACATTCACATTTCTATGAGCCACACTGAGATATTCTCTGCTTTGCATGTTTGTTCCCCACTGATCTTTTTCCTGTTATTTCCATAAAGAATCCAAGGAAAAGCAGCAGTGGGAGTGTTCCTGGAGTACTCACATCACTGGCATTCAGGTAGGCTCTCTTGGCTCTGACCAGCACCGGGGTGTCAGGGACAGGGGTGTATTTGTCCTTCATCTTCTCATACTGGGTTTTGTACTTTTTCTGAGAGAGACAGCAAAAGGGAGGAGTCGTAATTGCAATTTTAGAAGCATTTGCCAATCTGCRAAAAAGCTTATCTTATAAAATACTGAAACATATTTTCAGAATGTTTTATTTTACCAGAACTTACAAAGGAAATGTGGAATTTAAGTGTAAGAGAGAAAAAAAGATAAATGAAGGCTAAACAGATTTGAGCCTTGAAATTACCACTAAAATTATAAATAAAACTTCTAAAGAGATCAGCATAGTGGTGCCAAATTTAAAAACCAAGACTTTACCTCACTGATCATGTCCTTGACATTCCTGGCATGTGTAAAAGCTTGAGTCTGACCATCAGCATGATGGTGGGGCCTCTCTTTTGTGGCAAGTTCCACGTACAAGTACTGCAGCAAGAAGAAAATAATAAAAAAAAATACACACTTCAACTAAATTCTACCTTATATCTCTGAAAACCAGCTGCAAATTCACAATATAAACATAACCACCGAGCCCAGAAAGCTTTTGCTGTACTTTAACAACATATTAAGGAGGATCCTCTGATTGATTTTTATATCAGCACAAATTTTTCACCTGGCTCTGTATTTTCTGTCCTGTCTTGGCTCTTAAGAAGTCAGGTGTATCAAGGACAGAAGTGTATTTTGTCTTCAGCTCGTTGCCTGCAGCTCTGTAAACCAGCTGGGAAAAGACAGGTCCACGAATTATTTCTTCTGCTATTATTTAGAAGCTGCACAATCACAGCTTTGCAATCATAACTTCTCATTTATTTCAGAAAAAAGCCACAGGGAGGGGTTCATTACAGCTACAAAATTGGGCAGAAATAACAGAATTTACCTCGCTCAGATGGGTTTTTAGTTCCTGCACTGCTCTGTATCCAGGGGTATCCAACACCACGTGGACTTTAGGCCACATTTTCTTGGCAGTACTTGTGTAGATATAATTAGACTGGAAAGGAAAAGCAGTATTAATAAAGGAAATGTTATAGTGCAACCCAGCAGYGCTCTGAAACAACTAATTGGCTGCATGGCACAAAATCCTCTCATTCTTKGCTCGTTTTCATGTGTTTCGCTTCCTGCGTGCACAGAAATAAATCCATCGTTGTCATACTCAATTCYCAGAGGAAAAGTCTTACCCAGAGCTTCCGGAGCTCGCGAGCACGGACCATGTCAGGAGTGTCATACAGGAAGCAACCCAGGCCCTTCAACCACCTCAGGTCCTCTTTGTATTTAATCTACGAGAGACATCAAAATCAACACTCAGCTTTTGGGATCGTTTCAGTCATCAGYCCTTAAACACAGGGACAAAGCATTTTTTTTGTTACAGAATAGAATGGAAGTGAGAGAAAGCCAATCCCACTCCCAGTACAGAGGTTCTGGGCCTCACAGCAGGTGTGTGAGCAGCAGCTGCTTACGTCACTGGTGATGTCCCCAACGTAGCGACAGTGCAGCACCTGAGGGGTGTAGGGCAGGGAGATCAGGTGTCCCTGCAACTTGAAGAAATCTGACTTGTAGATCAGCTGAAAAGAGAGAGCAAGACAGCATTTCACATGTTTGGTCAGGGAATAATCTCAATTTCTTCTGTTGCTCTGTTAGGAGGGCACCTACATCRCTGACAGCCTCCTGGGTGGCTCTGACTTGGCGGATTTCGGGCGTGTCGGGGGTGGTGTGGATCTTGTCCTTGTTCTTGTGGTACGTTGCCCTGTACAGCCTCTGTCACAAGAGACAACATTCTGCATTTTAACRTAGTTTAAAACATTGGAGAACCTTGAAGTGGCAAAGAAGTTCAGCACAGCGTAAGCACTTCTTAGACAAATTACTATTTTCTACCCAGAAGATTTTCCATAATTGTTTTCAGTAGGAGAATCTCAGACTCTAATCCTAAAAACATGTAAATGCATATATTTAATTTTCATGCTATTAGAGCCAATTATCAAAAAAGTATATATATATAAAAATATATATAAAACCTAAAACTATTGCAACAATTTTACACAGGTACAATGATTTCTATTCAACTTTAATCACAGCTAATAAAATTAGGCTGCAATTTTATATTGTGGTAACAGTTTCAGCCTRGATCAATGATCCCTCACCATTCTTGATGGATACTTCTCTAAATAAATTTTTGTTGTTAAAAGCCTCAGAGAACAGGGATCCTACAACTTCCCAGTCAATGTACTCTCATTGTGCATATTCTGGGCACTGCAAATACAACTGAAAGCAAATACATATATTTACTGTACCTCATTAATGACTTGATTGACCTTCCTCACGTTTTCAAAGCCAACATCTTTAGGCCCCAGAGTGTAGCCCTTGGCTTTCATGTGTTCATAGGCTTCTTTATATTTCAGCTATAAAAAGTACAACAAAAACACACAGAAACTAAATTTGATTATCATTCTACTTACACTGCACTTYTGACAGCAATTTATGCTCTGTAAAGAGACAGATTTTTAGAGATAAACAAGTGAGATGTAGCTGTATCAGAGTTAAATACACTACACATCATAATTATTTCTCCCTCTATCATATGGCCCAAGGTTAATAATACATTCAGTTTCTCTTGCATCTAATAAGGTATTTGCATACTGCTGAGGAAATTTATATTTTGACAGCAAAGGTGCAAGCTGAGAGTCCCTTATCTGGGACTGCTGATCATTGCCATGGTGGAGAAGGATTGAGTCCCTGACTTACATCACTGCCGATGTGCTGGACATGTTTGGCGTGCTGGAAGTTCGGCGTGTCCGTGGGGAGGCTGTATCCAGTGGGCAGAGCATTCACACCAGCCCAGCGATACAAATTCTGCAAGAGGAGAGAGGAAGGCTTTGTGCAACTGTGAGCAGTATCTGAGGGGAAATCCCTTCATCTCAGAAATCTCTCGATCACAACTGGCAAAAGATTTCCCTCATGTCTGCATTCAAATGCATCCTTGTAGCTTAAATGAGGGTATTTTCCCATTTTCATTTTAGAGCAGTGACATGCAGCTTCACCTGAAAAGCTAAAACCAGATATTGACATTTAAAGAATTTGGTTTTTCAGTATCAGAAACTCTGTGGAACCCAAAGTTTTGTACTCACCTCACTCTGTATTTTGTTTGCATTATATGCCCGCTCCAAATCCACTGTTTTATCAGTAGGGATCACCTTGCCTTTGACATTCTGCCTGTAATCACCACGATAGACAGCCTGGGAAAGAGAAAAAGTCATAATTGTCATGTTCTCTCATGGTATGTTTTGTTTGCATACTACAGGAATTGCTCCTAAAAAAAACTGGATTAAAGTTTTTTGGCTTCAGGCAATTAATGGTTTTAGTGATTGTGCCTACAATGAGGTATAGAAGACCAGCAATTAATAAATTATTTAAATTAAATTATTAAAAATATATTAAAAGTCACATTTCTAAAGCTGGTGAGGTAATAGCATTTGGAGTATTGGCTGGCAGGTGAGACAAACACTTACCTCACTTAAATTCAAGGCACTGAGCACATTCTGGAYATAGACAGGAGTGTCTGTGACCACAGTGAAATCATTCTTCATTTTTTCTGCCTTAGATTTGTACTTAATCTGCAGAGAGAAATAAAAGAGCTCTATTTACTATTTATTTTATCCATTAATTATTCTTTTAGCAAACCAGCACTGAAACAGAAAGTATATTGAAACTATGGCTGGTTATTTAATGAATCCTTCAATCAAGAAGGATAAATAACATTTTCCAGACCACACCTGGAGTAGAATAAAGCTACAGTGGAGTGAAAAAGAAGACTGAGAAGCAAACCCAGAGTTATCCACTCACATCACTGCGAAGGTCGTAGGCTTGCTTGGCATGGAGGATTTCAGGAGTGTCCCAGACAAAGCAGCCAATGCCTTTCAGCCAGTTCAGATCATCCTTGTAGATCACCTAAGGAATCAGAGAAGGAATGTGTAAGAATTCCATTAGGATCTAGTCCCTTTTTTCTAAATCACTCTGAAACACACTGTCAAATGATGGCAAGGAGAGTTTCTACCACTTCGATTTTTTTTGTTGTTTGAGAAAATCAAAACAATTCCCTTTAGAATTTGAATAAGTTTTTGTTCATTGCTTCAATTCAGCCAAAAATTAAAAATCCAATGATTAAAAAAAAAAAAAAAAACTACCTGCACATCCTACTGGGCACTGGTTTACTGCCAGATCCTACTCCTGGGCTGACCTACACAAGGCAAGTGTATAGAAGCTTTGCCTAAGCAGGATTTTCTCAGACTTCCAAAGTTTCCACACCTCATGCAACCAAATAAAGGACAATTTACAGACAGGGATGGCTGCATGGGTAGAACTGTAATGTTCTGACCCAAATGCCTACACTGATAACACTGAAATTATTGAAATTGTTGCACAGAAAGGTTGTGGCCTCCCCTCCCCTGGGAGTGTCCAGGGCCAGGTTGGACGGGGCTTGGAGCAACCTGGGACAGTGGGAGGTGTCCCTGCCCATGGCAGGGGGTGGAATAGATGAGCTTTAAGGTCCTTTCCAACCCAAACCATTCTGGGATTTTCTGAYTCTATTCAACTCAGCCCCATCTCAACTACACATTTATTGCCAAGTGTTACAAAAACACAACACAACAAAGTCAAGTGGCAACTTCAGAGCGCTCCTGTGAAATTTTTGCTACATTATTTCCTCTAACAGAGCATAAATGAAGGAATGATCTCAGAAGTGAGCCAGGAACAGGTGATTTGTGGACTTACATCACTGACTTGGTCGGTGACTTTTCGCACATGGGTGTTGACCTGCAGGTCTGGCAGACAGATCCACTCGTGGAGCCGCGTGCGATAATCGACCTCGCTGATCTTCTTCTGGGCATCCTTGGCTGAAATGATGTCCACCATGTCTGGGATAATGTGGACCTTGGCTTTGGTCTTCTCATAGGCTTCTTTGTACAGACGCTGTGGAGTTGAAGCACAAATGGTTGATAAATGTGGAGGAAATCGTTGCTATTTTCATGGGATGTCAGTGGGAGAGCGATCGCTTCGGCCATGACTAAAATTTGCATCTGGCCTGCTCTAAAAATAATTTGCAGAACCTCAGCCATGGAGCTGAAATATGATTTGTTCAATTTTCATTCTGCTGATAGGTTAAAAGGAGGCAGATGATGATTTTACCCATATTACACTAAAGGTTTGGCCATGCAGGCAATGCCATAATTGWGTTAAAACTTAAATTTATGGTTGTASCCTAGAATTTAGCAAATACCGAACACTGCCAGATGCACGTGGGAATGGGATGTCCAGATCCTGGCATGTGGATTCTTTGAGKGGTTGCTTCTGAGATAAGCGTGGCTTTACCAGGAAAGCTCATACCCAGAACCAACACTTACGTCGATGTTGAGCTTCCCAACTCTGAGGCACCTTTCCGTATTGGGATCATCCTCAACACCTCTGGGGAGGGTGTASAGGGCTTTGAACTTGTCATATTCCTCACGGTACTTGACCTGAGCAGAAGCAAAGAAATGCAACGATTAACTGACTCCAACGGGTGAATTTTGGTGATTTTGGAACAAAATTCATCATCATTAAGCAAAAAGTTGAGTCCAACAAGTAGAGAAAGGCTTTAAAGCAGGATTTGGGTTTTCTGTTTTGTCTGAAATGGTAAAGAAAGCACATCATAACAATCAGGTTGTAAGAATAAGAGATGACTAGAGGATTTTAAAAATAAATAGATGTAGAGTAACATACTTATTTATTGTTCCAGCTCTTTCATTTAGAGAGATCTGTGGAGTGGTCTCAATTCTAAGTTCAGTGAAGCATAAGAGGTTTTCTATACTTAGTTAGCATTATTTGAAGATTTTTGGTGTTTTTCTGACCTGGATGCTCATGACATTTAGACTGGAAAAACCCTAACATTTTCAGTTTGGATTACTATAAAAAAATGACTTTTTTTTCTCCACGACAAGAAGTCACAAAGGATTGTTACCAAAATGATTATCAGAGAAAAATGATTATCTACAGATACATATTATGTCTCAACTAAAAAGGGAAGATAAATTAAAGTTTAAAAAATATTTATATCTATAGTAGATGCAAAGCATGAAGGATTTAATTGTTAAAATTCATGATCTGATTAAAAAAAATATTTAATTCACTTACAATGCTTGCATTGTGCTTCAGTTCTTTGGCACGTGCCAAGGCTACAGCATCTGAGGGCATTGCATAGCTGGTGGCCTTCACTTTTTCCCAGGCTTTCTTGTAGAGATTCTGTGGGGAAATAGAAAGTTTGTGTGAGTGGAAAAATAATTCTCATAAATAATAACCAACAACCAGTAGAAATCAAAAGCCCTTTTGCTTTTATTTAGACACCACATGGTAAAATATTGTAAACAAGACATTAAGTAATACTTAATATGAAGTTTAATCTTGACAGTGCATGTAAAGGGTGATAAAAATGCTTTCTGATTATTCATGTCTGTTCTCATATGAGGTTTTAATTTTGTTCAGGTGTAATTTTATTCAGGGAATCCATTTATTAATCCAGGTGTTTTGCCAAGACTGGCGCTACACTTGGAAAATACGGCCCTTGCCTGAAATACATCRTCTCCCCCAAGCTCAGGGAGTGCAGAGGGCCAGCACTGGCTTTGATAAGCTCCTTGTTTGGATGTTTATCTTCAAACAGAGTGAACAAACAAAAGAAAACAAAAACCCCACATTAAAGGTCCTGAAGAGAAAAAAAATTGTGTAGAAACACTTACATCACTATAGAGATGTTTCAGACTATGAACTCTTTCTGAATCCACTGTCTCAGTCACAGTTGTGTACTTGTCCTTAGTTTTTTGGAACTCCTCCTTGTATTTCACCTGGAAGATGAAAGCTGGGTTTAGTGAATTGTTTCAATGCTCAGAAGGACAGTCCTGAGTAGAAAAGGTGGGGATTCACCTCGCTGGCGTTGGCAGCGCTTTGCAGAGCAGTCACATAGACAGGGGTGTCTGTAACCACACTGAAGTTCTGGAAGTTCTCCTTCCCTGCAGAGGTGTATTTTATCTAAGGAAACAAAACCAACAAAACACTCATTAGTGCTGAGAATGACCTGGAAATCCCCTGCCAGCTTCCTTTAAAATCACATCTGGACAACTGAAATCGAGGATTACAGCTCAGTTAAGACCAACTCTAAAAGTGACAGGTCATAGAACAGAAATACTTAATATACAGCCAGGATGAACTAAGGAATAATGAAATTAAAAACCACAGTTGTCTTTCCATTCCATTAAGTTTTCTCCTCCTCCAATAACACAAGCGATGTCTCTACAGAAGCAACTCAAAGATTGTATTATCACAGCCTGAACAAAATATTTCTGATGTAACAGGAATTACTTCATTCTACTCTGGACTAGGACATGTCAACCTAAAAGAAAACATAAATGGAAAAAAAAATATAAATATTTATTTATTTAAGGAAAACATACTTACCTGGCTCTGGAGGTCATAGGATTTCTTAGCCTGTAGGATTTGTGGAGTATCCCAGACATAACACCCAAGTCCCTTCAGCCAATTTAAGTCATCTTTGTACACAGTCTACATGGAAGTGAACACAACATTAAGTTAGGAAGAAATTTGCCTTCTGCCAATCAAACCAAGGAATTCTGCATACTAATAAGCCAGGCAATTAACACACCCACACATTTTATTGGGAAGGTTGGTTGGCCCAAACTGAGACACCACTGGCTGCAGAATATGAACACCATTCTCTCAGCTGTGGGCTGATACAACCCCAACAAACAAGGGGAATTCTTTTCCAGACCCACTGGATTCAGAAGCATTCTGGATGCTGTCCTGGCCCCTGTGCTAATTCCAGCATTCCCAATTACAATAGATAAGGATCACTGCAGTGATTGGTACTAAGAATCTAAAGCCATGGTTATTGATTTCATATTTAAATATTATGGAAGATATTTGAAAGTATTTTATATTTAAATAACCTGGAAAAAATGATGGGAAATGCTGCTATAGTGTCAAACAAATGGGTTCAGTAAGTTCATGCAAGTTCTAGAAGGGTTTGGACAACACCCTCAGGCTCCTGGTGGGACTTTTAGGGTGTCCTGAGCAGGGCCAGGAGTTGGACCGGATGACCCTGATGGATCCCTTCCAACTCAGCCTATTCTGTGATTCTAAATAAAAGATAAACATACATCACTCAGAATCTCCTGGGCTCTCCTGGCGTGAATAACATCATTTTCTTCAGGTGAACAACTCCACTGATGGAAGTAAGTGCGGTATTCCAGGTCACTGAGGATGTACTGGCACTTCTTGGCAAGGACGTGATTCATCATGTCAGTTGGAATATGGACATTTTTCTTGGTGTCTTCATAATTCTTTCTGTAGGCCAGCTGAAAAGCAAAGATTGGGGGAAAGGTGAGAGGAAATAAAAGTGATTTTCTGTATAACTTTGGATTTTGGTCTAAAAGGTGACAGCATAATCTGAGGTATGTTTCCTGGATTTAGTAGCTAAACTCCCATGGGATTCAACAGGATGAAATTTTAACTTGGATATTAATAACTTTTTATTCTGATGAGGTTCTAGAAGGACAAGAATTACCTCCACTTGCAGTTTTAACAGCTGGTGAGAAAACTAACAAGTCTTCAGGATTAGAAAATCATGTTCCAAACATGATTTTTATCTAATTAAAGACAGAATATTTGTGATTACACTGATTTTATGCCCTGCATGACATGTTGTATGTGCAGTGCTGAGAACAGCAACACACCAAATGTGCATTTACTTTTCCAGTGCTTAAATTCCTACTTCTACTCAAAATCTACACTTTTATTTGTAAAGGAAATGAAACACACGTGGTATTTTTTACTGCTCAGATCCTTACACTGAAATAGAAAAAGGGGTTTTTTTTTCCTTATTCTAGTATTTCTAATAGCTAAAAAAATCCCTTCTCAATCTCCTAAATCATTTAAAATTCAGTTATACAACCCACATATAAAATAAGCATTCAGGAAACATAAACATGTTGAAATAATTTTTACTGATATTATTGTGGATTGATGTTAAGGTTGGACTTGATCTTGGAAGTCTTTTGCAACCTTAATGATCCTGTGATTCTATAGTTCTATTAAACTTTGCATTATTTATGTTTAAGTAATGAAATAGCAAATTTCATCAGTGGAATAAATGGTGAAATAAAGCAAATGGAAAATATTCCAGTCAGACTCGTCCGTTCCTTACCGCGCTCCTCATTTTCTGGAATTCCAGGGAGTGAATGACTCCGGGGAAATCACCAATATCCTTCCCAGCCAGGTAATGGCCTTTCAGCTTCTCATATATTTCCTTATATTTAAGCTGAAAAACATTCAGGTGGAAATTTTAAACATTCATTCTAACAACATATTGGGGGGAAGAAAGGGAAAGAACGGGAAATCCCTCCTGACCTCACTGTTGATGTGGTTCGCGTGTTTGGCTCCCACAAGTGGAACGTATTTCTCATCCAGAGTGTATCCAATGGGCTTGCTCAGTTCCCAAGCCTTCTTGTAGAGTTTCTAGACAAACAAAGCACAGACAGGTTTTGATGAAAAAATCAATTTTACTTCCCAAGAAGCCTCACTCTGTCATTTATACACACATGGGACATGACATGGAATACAGAGTATTTTTACAGAGMGGTTCCCAATAAATTAAATGGAGAATGTTTATTTTGAAAAGTCATTCAGCGTGAGGCAAACAGGACAAACGTTCACTTCAGAAAGCTACCTGAGAACACATTTGAGCTGATTTCTGTTTTCTTTACTATATTTTTACCAGAAGAGTAATAAAAATACCYAAAATATAGATAATAACTCTTGTTTAAAAGTGCAGTATAGGATTGAGATTGATATTTTTAAAGATTATCAAAATTGTGAAAATCTTCAAGAAACATTGGTGTTTATTAAAGAAACATTAGTGCCAGTGGCACTTTCATAACACATACTTTGTTAAATATTAAATATGTTCACCTTCAGACAAAATTATGAAGTGCCTACTCATATGAACCAGTAATCACTTACATTTTCAAAAAATAGAGGTTTCTCATTAAAATTAGTGAGACAAAAAGTAACAGCTTAATAATGTAAATCATCTACAGTTTTCCTTCCTTATGAAAAAAAGTAAATTTAAAATTTATCAGTAGTCTCAGAAGGTATTATTGGATGGAATTATATTTGGTTTTGTCACACTATTATGACTTCCAAGCATCACACAGCTGTGCCTTAAGATCACTTCAAGAAGGAAAGAAATCATCCTGGTTCCAACGATCCAAACTGGGAAAAGCTGAAGAAAAAAGGGATTAAGTAACTTTCCCAGTGCCTCTACTGAGAGTAGAACAGTTCCTCAAGTCCACCCAACATTCTGTTGCTTTCAAAGCAAGGGAATCAGTGCTTAGGTTGATGTTTATGGGATCTCACCTCACTGTGGAGCAAGGCCATGTCTTTGGCGTGGTGCAGAGCAGGAGTATCATCAGACCCAATATACTGACCTTTCTCCTGGTTAAATGTTTCTTTGTATTTCAGCTACAAAAGAAAACAAACACAGTGTTAATTCCACAGGAGAAATACGTTATTATTATTATTATTATTATTATTATTATTATTATTATTATTACTATTATTACTCCATCTATTAGAAGGAGACATTAATTTTCTCTTATGCTATCATGCAATAATGTTGTGTAGGACATTCCAACCACTGTAGCACCCAGGCAAATGTCCCTGTGTCACCTCAAAATCCACATGGTATTCTTGAAAAATTTAAGATACTGCTCAGCAAATACAGTTTAGCAACACCAGGAACTCCACGAACTGTTCACCAAGAACAGGACTCAGTTTTCAACTACTGTAAGAAGAATCTATGCAAACTCTAAATCAGGTACAGGCCATATTCTTCTATAGGAAAATGTCAATTTTCCTATAGAAATATTAGAAATATAGAAATTACTGGATAATACAGAATATTATTCAATAATATAGGAATATTAGAAATATAGAAATATTGAATAATATAGAATTATTATTGCTATAGAAATATAGCAATATTGTGTTGTTCATTCATATCACTTCTTACTAAACTTATTCACCCCAGGAAAGTCTGTTATTAATGAAGCAGCATGTGCACACATACACATACATATGGCTAAATACAGTGTAGGTTAGCAAAAGCAATTAAATCACCTACTCATTCCTGTAAATAAGTTTATAYTTAAAAAAAAAAGGTACATACATCACTCTGATTGACAGAGTTCATCTTTGCCAAAACTATGTCAGGAGTGTCAACCACRCTGGTGTATTTGGAAAAGTTCTCAAGGGCTTCTTTTGTGTATGCTCTCTGCAAAGAGGTGAAAAAATGTCTTAAACACTGTATATGAGGAAGAAGTGCTAATTGTGGAACTGCTGAAATATTTTCTCTTACCTTGTTTATCAGTTCTTGTGCATTCTTAACTTTCTTATGCTCCACTGAATCGAGAGGGATCCAACCACAGCCACGAAGCCACTCCAAATCAGCTTTGTAAATGTTCTAAGCCAGAAAGAAAATGCAAAAGGACAGGAATTACTGAACTCAGGATGGATTGTGTACTGTGGGCAATATCTTTAGGCCAGACCACGTGGAAATGACCTCGTGGGGCTGTACCATCACTCACATCACTTTGCAGGTCGTAGGCCTTCCGCGCCTGGATGCAGTCGTTCTGGTCAGGGTGGCAGGTCCACTCGTGCAGGTACTGGCGGTACTCAACGTCGCTGACCAGGTTCTGGCACTCCTTTGCTGCCACAACTGACATGGCATCCGAAGGCATGTGGATTTTGGACTTGGTTTTGTTGTAGTCTGATTTGTACAGCCTGTCGTTCTGGATCTCACCCGCGTGCTCGTACCACACCAGCTTGGGGTCATCCCTCATCTTGGCAACTCCCACATAGTGACCTCTCTGCTTGACATACTCAGCTTTGTATTTCAGCTGATGGAAGAGGGGAGAAATACGGATAAAATCAGCACTGGCTGTATCCACTCTGGTTCTAACCTGAGAACAGCTTCAGGTTTGTCAACACAAAGAGCAGATGAGACAGGGAGTTGTCAAACACAGCCTTAGGTTATGGGTACATGACCAGATAAAAATCTGGTCACAGACAATAATATTACTTTGTACAGACCTTCCAGTTCAAAATATAGCATTTTCTAATCTAATATACTCCCAATTTTCAGTAAATAGTATTGTCAACAGAAGAGGAAAGACTTGTTAGAAAATGTTTTCTGACAAGCACATTTAGTCTCATTTTGGCAACAAATTATTTCAGATTGTCTCAAGAGTGGATGCTTATTTAAGGTATTTACATCACCCTGTTTTGACAAAATGTTTATTCCAAATAAGAATCATGTAATAATTTCAATATCCATTATGCAAATGTTTAAAATGTATGATGTGTACTGGCCTACAGGTTTTGATAGGCCACAAAGGGAAATCAGACCCATGTATRTTACATAGTATCACTTCAAATACGCAACACTGATAAAGTACAGAAGTCCAGCTCAGTTGATTTTGAAAGAACTGTTTCTGGAGARAGTGAATGTGGAAGGGTCAAGATGACCTTTCAGCACTGATATCTCCAAACCCCATAATCACAAAGATGGCTGAATTGTTTAGAGGACAGCAGAATTCATGGGTCATGAAAAGTCTGGGTGTTACCCCAAATGGAAAGCTTTTAAAGCTTGTCAGTGAATTTTGAAAGCCTTTAATATTTCAGGCTTCCAAGCAGTCGTCTTCCTAATGAGAAAAATCATTACCTCGCTTTGGACATCACTCGAGTGTTTGGCATGAGAGATCTGCACCGTGTCAGGAGGCAAGAGGTAACCAGTGGCTTTTTCTTTCTCCCAACTTTCCTTGTATAAATTCTGTGGAAAATAAAAGTGATGAGGAATTCAATGCTACTACAATGATAACGATTACTGAATATATGTAATTTGTATAGAAGTATAAGGATAWCAAATCCTTCTTTCAGGTTGTTCTTAATAAGGCAGGTTTTCTAAATACCTAAAAAATGTAATTAGAAGCTGTCAAGGAGTGACCACGTACCTGATTTAGAATTCTGGCTGCCTCTCGGGCCATATCCAGCTGTGGGGTATCTGTGAGAGTGTAATTTGACTTGGCCTCATTCCATTCTTTGTGGTATTTAATCTAGGACACAGAAAGAAATGACTGCCTTGTAGCACCACCACAGAACTGGGAAAACATCGTAATTTACACATGAAATAATGAACCAACCCCTGAATTTGCAAGGCCATTAGACTTTAAAAGCACATTAAATACAAATTCACCGAAGTCAAACGTAGCCCAAAACAGAGAGCAAACTTACATCACTGAGAATTTCAGTGCTATTCTTTGCTGTGACATAATCAACTCTGTCAGCCACAGGAGTAAATGGGAGAGTTTCAGCCTTTGTGCGGTACTTTCTCTGTACAAGGAAAAAGAACAACAGATTACCCTGGAATATTTGATGCCTAATACAGCAAGCCTGAATAGATACACGAGACAAGGAAGTTCACATGGAGAAAAACCTCTCCATACACAATGAATGTTGTGAAAACACTACAGCTGTATTTTCCATTTGAAAAAAAACCTGATGTGTTTAACCAGTTAAAATACTTTGAGTGACAAATACCCCTGAAGAAAATTTTAGTATTGAAAACATTTGGTTACCTCACTCAGGAGATCACCAGCATATTTGGCATGCTTGACTCCAACAGAATCATTTGGCAACCATCCAATTCCCCGCAGCCATTCCAAATCAGCTTTATAAACAGCCTGGGAAAACAAAATAGGGTCCATGCTGTTAGCTACAGTTCTCTGTACARTCCAGCAAGATTCATAAAAACCAGCATTTACTTCCAGTGGTTAAAAGGGGATCAGTAATTCCAATATGAGCACTACATCTGAATTTATCACCCTTCAATCGTGGCAATTTATAAGTGGCCTATACTTTGCAACTCTAACAAAGAGCACGGTGAGTTCCCYGAATTCAGACGATTCCACTCCTTAGAGTTGAAGCAGAATAAGAAGAGGCAATACAGGACTGAATTAAGGGGTGTTTTCAGGTGAACTTACATCGCTCTGGAGGTCGTAGGCTTGCCTGGCATGAATGACATCGTTCTGGTCRGGGAGGCAGATCCACTGGTGCAGGTAATGCCGGTAATCGGTGTCGCTCACCAGGGTCTGCCCATGCTTGGCTGACACGATGGACATCATGTCCACTGGCAGGTGGCACTGGGTCTTCAGCTTGGCAAAGTACTTCTTGTACTCTCGTTCACTCTGAACTTTGGCTACGTCCAGGGCAAACTGGATTTTGGAATCTCCCTTTGCATTCGGCACTCCCACGTAGTGTCCTTTCTGCTTCTCGTGGTCCAGCTTGTATTTGTACTGGGTGAAGAGCAGAGGCCACCATTAGTGACAGTCRGCATGCAAGAGCTGTTGGTGCATGTGACACGCTTCTTTTGGCACTTACATCACTGGCAATCTCTCTAGAAGCCTTGGCTGTCTTGATTGGAATTGCATCTGCTCTCAAATCATAGCTCACCTTCACCTCATCCCAGGCGCCTTTATAATGTTTCTGAAAAGACAGAGAAAACATCACACACATGCTGAACGCTCTGGAATTTGCCATTATAGAAACAGAGTTTCCGGCCATTTATCTGCTGGATATTTTTTGAGCATTACTCCTGCTCCTAACCATAAATGCAGCTTCCTCTGAAACACGCAAGACTGGTTGTGCAACCTATAAAGCACAGAAGTGTGTTTGTAAAAGTGTAGAAAATATTTATATGACTTGGATTCTCATCCATTTAATAAAATATTCCCTCAGTGGGGCATGATATTAATAATTTTTAAATAGCTGTATGTAAGTATTTATTTTAATATGGCTAAATACTTTAAGGATATTCAGTACAAGGAAGGGAAATGTTGCAAGCCCTGTATGAGGACAGACTTCAATGAGATTCAAAGAGATTTAACATGTTAGAATGATATAATTCACATATTATTTTAGAGAAAACAGAATGATAAACATACCTGGCTGTAATTAACAGCATTAGCCTTGGCTAGGTTGATTTCAGGTGTGTCTGGCATAATGTGGATCATAGTCTTGTCCTTTTCCCAGGCTTCCTTGTATTTTGGCTGTTAAAACAGTCATTTAACAATATCAGAATTATGGAATTTCACTTATCAATAACATAAAGTCCCATAAATCTCTCCTGACTTATCATCTCTAAAGAATAAAATGTTTGGAAAAGCATTACACTTAAAACACCACTGATCAGTTTTATATTTTAGCAGTGAGATTTCTGTTCAGCTTTAGCGTCTAGTTTGGAAGCTGCTTTGAGGAGGTTGGAACGTACAATGCTGATCTGTTCAGCGTTGGTTTTGGCCAGAACAACATCTGGGGAATCCACAACACTGGTGTATTTCAGGCTGTCAATGGGGGTCCGATACACGTTGTCACTCAGGAGATCCTGGGCATTCTTCACCCTCTTAATTTCTGGAGAGTCGTTGGGCAACCAGCCAATTCCACGGAGCCACTCTAGGTCTGACTTATACACAGCCTGGGTGAGATGGTCAGAAAAGGAAAACATTGTTCAGAATGATTGTCTTAATTATTTCAAGCTATGCAAAGCAGATTATGTTTTATAAACCTAGTTAGAGTCAGATTAATTCTTTTTATATAGAGGAGATGTTCAGTGTCATTAGTAAAATTAAATCTGGCAACAAGGTTTTAAGTAGTTCATTTCTTAAACAACACATTCTAAACCTTGTAAGGGGAAACAGCTGGAAGGAGCTGCAGTTAAAGATGATGAATATTAAGAGTTTAGAAGAGTCTTTCTGTCCTCTCCAAAATACTTATTCCTCTAGTCATTTCAACAATTTACAAGTCCTAACAAAACCCCAAGCTGCCTACCAGGAAAATTGGCAAAAAGTAAGGAACAGGAACCTCATGTCCAAAGCTTGTAATTGAAACAGTGAAAGAATGACAGATATTGACTGATAAGCAGCAAAGCCAGGTCAGGAAATCAGCTGCACTGACTCCTTCTGCTTTGCAATCAGCCTCTAAAACTTCTCATTGGCTATCTCACAGACTTTTCTTCCAATTAAATAAATTTCCAAGCTGACTTAAGCAAACAGAAGTAACAAAAGCAACCTGATTCCAAGGCAGCAAACAGCTGTTATTCCTAAGTCCCATCAAAGCAAGAAAGACAAATCCTTCATTCTCTCCAGACAACACCACTCCAAAAAATCCAAATCCACCACAAAAGTCTGATGTAACACAGCAGATATCAACTGAAGTTTCATAACATTTAGAGGTAAAACCAATGCTTTTTAAGGGTGTAGAGGAGCAGATAATAGCAGTAGCAAAAAATTGAAGGAAACGGTGTAAACAGAAATCTGTTGTGACTGTATAGCATTGAACAATCAGAATAAGGCTATAATATATTAAATAATAAGAGTAGTAACCACACATCTCTATGGATACTCACATCGCTCTGGAGGTCGTAGGCCTGCCGTGCGTGGATCACGTCGTTCTGGTCAGGAAGGCAGGTCCACTGGTGCAGGTACTGCCGGTAGTCAAYGTCACTGACCAGGGTCTGGCACTCCTTGGCTGCCTGCACCGACATGGCATCCACAGGGATGTGGATCTGGGTCTTGGAATCATTGTAGGCCTTCTTGTAGAGGCGGTCGTTCTGCAGGGCCATGGCGCGCGCGGCCCACGCCAGCTTGGGGTCCTCCTTGGCACTGGGGCACCCGATGTAGTGGCCTTTCTCCTTCTCGTGGGTTTCTTTGTACTTGTACTGGAAATACAGAGAGAACAAAAGGCGTGTTGCTCACCTGGAGACAGCCATCACACAAAAGGCTTCCAGCTCCCCAGGCTGTCAGCTGAACTTCACTCAGTTCTGCTGAGACACAAGCACCACATGAAGAGAAGGCTGTACCTCACTGGCAATGTCTCTGGAGGCCTTGGCTTGTTTGATGGGAATGGCATCAGCTCTCAGGTCATAGCTTTTCGCCTTGGCCTCATCCCAGGCCTTCTGATAATGTTTCTGCAAGGAAAATTAATCACCTTTGTCAAACACAGTGAAATGCCTTCTCTAAAAATCTACTTCCTTGGAATGACCAGCTTGGGAGCCCTGTTTGCCTCCTATAACTGGCAGAGTTACAATAACGATCCTGGCAAGTGTCTTAACAGAAAACTCATGACTTAAAGTAGGTGCAAGATCCAAAAGACAAAGAAGCAGCAGAAATATTCCTGAAGACAGACCACTATGTCTGCAGACTCCAACAACTCCTCCATGGAAAGTACTTGGCAGGTTTTGCCAAAGGGAGCAGGAGTTGTGTGGAATTGCACACTGACCTTGGGAGTTTGCTCATGAACACACAACCTGTTGATAGGCTGAGGTGATAAAGAGCCCCTGGACGTAATTTCCTGTTTACAAGCACGTTAGAAGGTGAGTTTGTAAACCACCATTTACAGCAAAAACTGAAAGAACAATTGTCAGTCTTCACTTTCTATCACTTCAAAAGGATTTCATTTTGTTTTCTTACATTGCTGATGTTGAGAGCGTTGACTTTGGACTGCAGCAACACAGGAGTGTCCGAAGGGAGGGAAATCTGGGTCTTGTCTTTATCCCAGGCCTCACGATACAGACGCTGAGGAGAAAAGAAGGGAAGAATAACGGCATTTCACTAGGGTGAGAAAAAAGTACCAACAGGAATTCTTTGGTAATTCCAATTTGCAAAACTTTCAACTAGTCATTCCTGTGGTAGACCACAAAGAAAAGAAATGAATCCCATAAGTGAAAGGGGAGTGCAAGGTGAGCTTACATCACTGAGCTGCATGGCATTGGTCTTGGCCAGGACAACATCTGGGGAGTCAGTGATGCTGGTGAACTTCAGCTGCTCCGGCCGCGTGCGGTACAAGCGGTCATTGAGGAGCTCCTGGGCTTTCTTGGCTTTGACCACATCCACAGAACCTTCTGTTAGCCAGCCAATGCCTCGCAGCCATTCCAAGTCGGACTTGTACACGTTCTACAAACAAATCAAGGGTTACTGGCATTGCAGAGATAACTCTTTGCCCAGAGAGCTGGTGGACTCTCAGTCCATGGGGATGTTCAAGACCAGTCTGGATGAGGTTCTGAATAACCAGGTCTAGTGGAAGGAGTCCCTGCCCATGGCAGGAGGTTGGAATAAGATGATCTTTTCCAACTCAAACCATTTTGGGATTCTGTAGTTCTAACTCTAAGTGCAAGAAGGTTTTTTGTAAGGCTTTCCCCAACTTCTTCTCATACTCTTACAYAACAAGCAGCCAGTGACGCTGTGTTGTATCAGGTCCTTTCTAGACACAGAACCCCTGATTTGCACAGCAACAACAATACTCTTAGACACTTGCTGCATTCAAACCAGGGGCATCATCTGCAACTACTCTGCAAGTAAACATTCTACAGTAGACCAAGAAAACRTGGCTTCCCTATGAACTGCCCTGAATATTTCTGGCCCCCAGGCTGAAATCCTTTGGAAAGGATAAAATAAACATACCAGGACAGACTGCAGGCTCATGAACATGCATTTAAAAGTATATTTGCCAGTCACTAACAAACAGAGCCTCACACAGCTGCCCTAAAGCTTTCCCACAGGTATCATCACTCACGTCGCTCTGGAGGTCGTAGGCCTGCCGTGCGTGGATCACGTCGTTCTGGTCAGGAAGGCAGGTCCACTGGTGCAGGTACTGCCGGTAGTCAATGTCACTGACCAGGGTCTGGCACTCCTTGGCTGCCTGCACCGACATGGCATCCACAGGGATGTGGATCTGGGTCTTGGAATCATTGTAGGCCTTCTTGTAGAGGCGGTCGTTCTGCAGGGCCATGGCGCGCGCGGCCCACGCCAGCTTGGGGTCCTCCTTGGCACTGGGGCACCCGATGTAGTGGCCTTTCTCCTTCTCATGGGTTTCTTTGTACTTGTACTGGAAATACAAAAAGAATTGAATCTGGGATGAAGGTCCCATAATTTCCTATTGCTACTGATCACAAAAATAGATATTCTTGTTTTTAAAGTATCTGAAAATAAATGTAAAGGAAGAACATACGTCACTCGCAATATCTCTTGATGCTTTTGCGGTTTTGATTGGAATTGCATCAGCTCTCATGTCATAACCCTTCTTTTTGGCCTCTTCCCAGGCTTGTACATAAAGCTTCTACACAAAAGACAGAAAATGGCTTATCAATATTTTGAAAGATGGGATTTCTACATTTCMTAATATTTGCTCAAAGTTTTCATGAATGCATATTTTAGAACATCTTTATGATTAAAGAAATTCTGACTTAACTCTGAATTTCCACTAGTTTAGTWAATGTTTAAATGTCCTTACATGGCTAACATTGGCTGCGTTGGCCTTGGCTAACAGGATGTCTGGTGTGTCAGGCATGACATGGATGGACTTCTTGTCTGCATCCCAGGCTTCTGTGTACAAGCGCTACGAGAGAGGAAAACAGCCCTTTACAAACAGTTCTTTATGAAATTATTTTTAAATTATTTTACAATTATTTTACAAACTGCTATGGGTAGCTCTAAATACCCTGACTCAGCAAAGCTTCTCTCTGAAACAGCTCAAGAAGGAAACTTTGTCCCTCCTGATTGTTTCTCAGGCGAAGCTGGWGCAGCAATTCATTGATTTTGGATTGTGGAGAAACAGCCATAGGAGGAAAACTATTAATTATTCTGTATAAGTTGTTTGATTRTGTTTCTTGTAAAGGAGGAGGTACTTAGTGACTTTCACCCTCCAGATCTGAGATACGTTGCAGAAGTTTCACATCCAGAGAACTTACGGTATTTCCTCATAACTTGTTCATCATGCAGTATTACTCTTGGAAAATCTTGTGATTTAAGGGACTTTTTTCTGTAGATTTTTACCAACTGCTCACTTCTGACTGAGCCCTGAGGGAACAGCTTTCCTGTACAACRGCTGAATCTGGACATTGATTTTCTCTTAAATCCACAAGGCTTTAGCTTTACTTTGTATTTTGTATTTTTTACCTCATGAACAAGTTCAATTAACTGGCAATACCACCCTCACCTTGTTCATGATCTCAGCATTTTGCTTGGCTAAGACCATGGCCAAGGAATCAGTCACGCTGGTAAATTTGATTTTGTCTGCAGGTTGGCGATACTTCCTGTCACTGAGGATTTCTCCAGCTTTCTTGGCCTTCTCAACTTCCAAGGAACCAATAGGAACCCATCCAATGCCTCTCAGCCATTCCAGGTCTGATTTATAAACAGCCTGAAAAAATTTGGAAGTTTGTTATATATATGCAAGTGTGATCAAATATTAAAATTCATATAAACGAGCACATCCTATATGGACAACTGGKTATGTTTCTGAGGGTATGGTTCTGAAAACAGTTGTTATTTTTGAAGATTAAGTGAAATAATTAATAAATATACCTCAGGTTAAGGACTGAAAAAATAGAATTAAACATAAATTTGATGAAAAAATAATAAACATTTCAGCAAGTCTGATGCAAGCAACTAAGGCATATAATCTATATTTTAAAAATTAGATTTACAAGACACAGAGTATTTAATTATGTATTACAAATGGAAGGATTTGCTCACATCACTCTGGAGGTCGTAGGCTTGCCTAGCGTGGATCACATCGTTCTGGTCGGGCAGACAGATCCACTGGTGCAGGTAGTGYCTGTAGTCAAYGTCGCTGACCAGCTCCTGGCACTTCTTGGCCAGCACAATTCCCAGCATGTCCACAGGGCTGCTGAAGTGCGTCTTGGACTTCTCAAAGGCTTTCTTGTACTCCCTGTCACTCTGGATCTTGGCCACGTGCATCGACCACATCATCTTGGGGTCGTCCTCAATGTTCCTGGCCCCGATGTGGTGGCCCAGCTGTTTGCGATACCCTTCCTTGTACTTGTACTGCAGGGAAAAAAATACACATATACATTTATATATTTTATCTTTTTTTAACACAAAGCATTTAAATAGATTTCTTGGTAGAAAAACAAGGAGCATAAAAATCTGTTATCCTCTGTCTCTTAGTGATGTTGACTCATGCCAGAAGCAAAACTTGTCTCAGTCACTGCAGAGTTTTTTCCTGGTTTTGTATTCCAACRTTTTGAATTTCAATGTGACACTGAAACAAAATTATTTCTTTCCTCCAGAAAACATATCTCTTTTGGAGACAGATTTTTAAGTACTTCCTATTTTGAACCAGAAATAAACTTGACAAAATCTAGCACGGACTCCTACATCTGTTTGATCTTCCTACTTGAACATCCATGGATGGCAATGGGGGCCATATTAACAATCTTCATGTTATTATATTTATTTGTTACTGTGATACATAACTCATGCAGAAATACTGRCTATCCATTCCTTTTGTGCACTAAGGCATGTGGTAGAATCACTATGAAAATAGATTTCAATATTATCTATTTTGTGAAATATGACATCAACAAACAATGGAACAACCATTCTGATTCTTTCCCATTACCAAATCCCTACAGAAATGAGAAYRAAGCCTGCTTACCTCACTGGCAATCTCCCTGGAGGCTTTGGCAGATTGAATGGGAATGGCATCATAACGCAAATCATGGCCCTTCTTCTTCGACTCCTCCAAGGCCAGTTTGTACATTTTCTGTGAGAAAAAATTCACATTTTTGTTTAAAAAACAAAATTCCAAATTGCATTTCAGTTAAGCACAACTGCACAATAAAACAAATGAAGTACCTAAACAATATTGTTAATCTTCAGACAAATTTAATACTGTTCTCTAGAAAAGGAAAAAAAAAAAAAAGCAGATTTCAAAGAACTTGTAATTTTATTTTARATGTTTGGAAAATGGAAATCATTTAGGGAAGGCAGAGACTGGAACATTTAAAAAGTTAAATTACCCATTTCCACAACTTGCTGTAGAAATGATTTCTCATTTATGGCAGATAATATATTTTAAAAGACCAATTAGGTATCCAAATTCCAGTGAAAGTACAACTCTGATTTCATCACTGGAAGTGGCAATTCGTGAAACTAAACAACCTGACAATATTTACTATTAATAAAAAATCAAAGGTGACAAAAGTGTGCTTGTCAGAAACCCTTTGATTGTCTCACCTYTTCAGTTGCACTCACCTCACTGTAGTTCAATCTGTTTTGTTTGGCCAGCAGGATTTCTGGGGTGTCAGGCATGACATGAATCGAGGTCTTGTCTTTGTTCCACGCTTCAGTGTACAAACGCTAAGAAGGAAAACAAGAAGAGACTTATAGAACATTCCAAACCAGGTTCATATCTCAATAATCATGAAAAACACATTAATTAAAATGATAGGAACCTGGTCTAGTGGAAATTGCCCTTTCCCATGGCAGGGTGTTGGAACAAAATGATCATTAATGTCCCTTCTAACCTAAACCATTCTATGATGCTATGAAATATAAGATGGATATACAGTTGTGAGTTAACCTAGTAGAAATAACATCAACGAAAGGAGAATTTATCTGAGGGAGTTTAAAAACATTAAGGAAACTGCCACATTGCTTCAGAATAATGAATAAACCAAAGCATTATTAGCACCTACTGCATACACAAGGAAAAGATTTAAATGTAAAATGCTGAATATCACACAAATTTGAGACTTCCACTACCTGGCCTAGGAGTTTTGAGTGAAATAACAAGAGCACACTGATTGAAAATACATCACGTCTAAACTGCAGCACTGCTTGTGCTCAGTTGATTCCCAGTCCTGTCTCCAGGGATGAGGCACAGACCTCTGATGTGTCACTCAGCGGCATCAGGACTCACCTTGTTCATGGTGTCTGCGTTCTGCTTGGCCAACACCATCTCCAGGGAATCCGTGACACTCGTGAACTTGATGGTGTCCGGACGCTGGCGGTAAATTTTATCACTCAGGATCTCCCCTGCTCTCTTGGCTTTCTCAACTTCCATGGAACCAATTGGGACCCAACCAATGCCCCGCAGCCATTCAAGGTCAGATTTGTAGCAGTTCTGTTACAAGAAAAAGTTACACAAGTTATTTTAATAAAACAATCATAATTATAATAATGTACGTTACACCGTGCATCTTTCCAAAGGAAAATAACCTTCCTATCAGCTCTTCATTCAAATAAATTCAAAGCTGTAGAGAAAATTGTAGAAAAAATGACTGCATTTCACCTACATTAAGGGTGAAACCATTATCCAAGTTTCACAAAATTGTAAATGATAAATACTCCAAATCCTGGAATTACAGGATTTCATTTAAATATCTGATAGTTAATATAACCTGTAGGAGATGTGAGTGTCAATTAACCGTGAAATGTAAAAATAAATCTCAAGAAGTTGGTTCTACCGCATTAGGACACGATGGCCTGATCCAATGATGTAAAATAAACTCATTGCTCAGCAAAAATTAAATGCCAGAGAACTCACATCACTCTGGAGGTCGTAGGCTTGCCTAGCGTGGATCACATCGTTCTGGTCGGGCAGACAGATCCACTGGTGCAGGTAGTGTCTGTAGTCAACGTCGCTGACCAGCTCCTGGCACTTCTTGGCCAGCACAATTCCCAGCATGTCCACAGGGCTGCTGAAGTGCGTCTTGGACTTCTCAAAGTCTTTCTTGTACTCCCTGTCACTCTGGATCTTGGCCACGTGCATCGACCACATCATCTTGGGGTCATCCTCGATGTTCCTGGCCCCGATGTGGTGGCCCAGCTGCTTCCGATACCCTTCCTTGTACTTGTACTGAAACAGAAGATATTTAAAGTTACTTGGTGTATTGACAAATTAATAAATAATTCTGACAGTTTAACATACTCATAATTATTTTGTACAAGATAAAAATATGATGTAGGTCTTTCTCCTCTGGGATTAATTTTCACATAAAAAGCATTTTTATTAGATACAATTATCTCAGACTTTCTATATAACTATAACACACTTTCAATTTACTAAACATTTAATGTCACATTCTAACAAGTTTGGTATTTCACATTATTTTACTACTAGGATTAAATCGTAAATTTTAACTTGCTTTAAAAACTTTTGACAAAACTCCTTGATTAAGACCGTATGATTTGATCTTATTACAAACAGTTGAAATATCAAACTTGAGAGAAAACAAGAAGCATAAAAATCTGTTATCCTCCATCTCAAAGTGATGCTGCCTCATCCCAGAAGCAAAAGCTATCATAGCCRTTGCATAGTTTATCCCTGGTTTTATATTCAGACATCTTGAATTTCATTATAACACTTGAACAGAAATATTGTTTGAATCAGAAATTAACCTAACAAACTGCCATTGATTCATACRCCTTTTTGATCATGCTACTTGAAAATCCATGGACATCAACAGAAGCATTGCAGGGGGCATATCATTAACCTTCACATTTTTCTATTAATTTATTACAGTGATATATTCCTCATCATAAAAATACTGGCTATCCATTCCTTCCATGCACTAAAGGCATGCAGTGGAATCACTAAATAGAACCACTATGAAAATAGGTTTCAGTATTATCTGTTCTATGAAGTATGACATCAACACACAATGGAACAACCATTCTGATTCTTTYCCATTACCAAATCCYTACAGAAATGAGAACAAAGCCTGCTTACCTCACTGGCAATCTCCCTGGAGGCCTTGGCAGATTGAATGGGAATGGCATCATAACGCAAATCATGGCCCTTCTTCTTCGACTCCTCCAAGGCCAGTTTGTACATTTTCTGTGAGAACAAAACTCACACTTTAGTTTCAAAACCAAAATTGCATTTCAGTTAAGTACGTCTGAGTAATAAAACTATTCAAGTCCGTAAACAATATTGSTAATCTTCAGGCAATTTAAACATCTTGAACCCAGCTCTATCTTCACAGAGAATAAAAAAATGCAGTTTTCAAAGACCTTGTAATTTTATTGTAGACTCTTGGAAAATGGAAATCAYCTAGGGGAATCAAAACTAGTTATTTCCATACCTTGCTGTAGAAATGATTTCTCATTTATGGTGAATAATATATTTTAAAAGCTCAATTAGACATCCGGGAGGTTATTTCCTGGAACAACTCTGATTTCATCACCGGAACAGACCATTTATGAAAATAAACAACCCAACAATACTTTAATATTAACTAAAAGTCAACGATGGCAAAAGTGTACTTGTCAAAAGTACAAGTTAATTGTCTCAACTCTTCAGTTGCACTCAC
>RAHM01000625.1:73387-119961 GCA_003713295.1 Parotia lawesii | reverse complement strand
CTGGAGAGGAGAAGCTTTGGGGTGAGCTCAGTGTGGCCTTGCAGGGCCTGAAGGAGCTGCAGGAAACATGGAGAGAGACAATTTGCAAGGGCTGGAGGGCCAGGACCCAGGGAATGGCTTCCCAGTGCCAGAGGGCAGGGATGGATGGGATATTGGGAAGGAATTGTTCCCTGGGAGGGTGGGCAGGCCCTGGCACAGGGTGCCCAGAGCAGCTGTGGCTGCCCCTGGATCCCTGGCAGTGCCCAAGGCCAGGTTGGACATTGAGGCTTGGAGCAACCTGGGATGGTGGAGGTAAAAAACCTTACAGGAGAAGTTTTCTTCTGGAGAGTAAATCAAACACCTGCCTACAACTGGTGAAAACTGCAAGACTTATCCTTCTCTTCTAGACTTAAGACCCCACTAGCTCCACAGTTGGTCCCCAGGGACCATGACAATTAGCATGGAAATGCGTAGATTCCAGCTTTGTGAACCTTAGCAGGTGATAGCAGAGGCTGGTGATGAGTTTCTTACATCATCACTGATACGTGTGCCAGCACTTTCCTACATGTGTACTTGAAGCTTGCTTTGCGCTTCCTCATTCTCCTCCAGTCACACTCTGCATAATTTCCATTTTTCTTTTGTACTTGGAGTGCTCCCCTTCACTCTGTATTCACCACCAAGTATTTTCTTGACCAGGAAAAATAAGATTTCCCACAGAGCTTTATTTCTGACAGGAGGCAGTAATCACGTTTCTGGAAAGCAAACAATGTCAGACAGTTTTGTCTGACAGAATCTGAGCAGAATTAGGCTCGCATGTATTATTTATAAAATAATATCCAGAAAGAAGAAATGCAGAAGGTAGCAGTGACCCCGACATCTGAAGGCATGAGGATGCCTGACTTGCACTGATTGGAAGGTCTTTACTGGGTTGCAGAGGCTTCAGAAGGCTTCAGGTCTGCATTCCTAATAAATTTAATTACCTGGAGATCAGAAGTTAAGTGCTGCTCGTGTTTGCCTCGGAAGTCATTTGGCACTTTGACTGCATCTGTGCTAACCCCATTAGAATTGCCAGGGTGGTGCAGAGGAGAGCAGTCTCGTCAGGGTGTGCACCCCGTGTCCGTCACCCAGAGAGCAAATACCTGTTTGTGCTTGTGGCTCCATTTGTTTAATTGGCAGTCATTAAATGTAGTGACTCCGTTACTTAGGAGGGCTGTTGTACTCCTCACACGTGCTAATCTAATAATTGTGGCTGCTCGTGTTTTCATATTAATTTGTTGTTAGAACTTTACTAAGTCAGGGGTGGAGCTCTTTTCGTCCTGAAATGGTTTTTGGGAGCACAGCTGGGCCAGTGCTCTTGTGTGCAAGAGCAAATGATAACCTGCAGTCTGTACTGTGCAGTAATCCACCAAACACCCACATCAAATTATCCCAAAATTCATCTTTCCCTGCATGTGTCTACAGAATTGTGTCTCTCCCTTCAGCAGAGCTACAACATCTGCATGTCTGTATTTAGTCCACGAACAATGGGCTGGGAGGGACTGAATGGGACATGCAAAAGAGAGGAAATGGTTGGGAATCTTTAGTTTTCAGAGAAGAAATATCTTGTTGAGAATCACAAATGAGCAGACACCAAAGCCTGAGAATCTGATGGCCTCATGCAGAGACATCACCAAGATCATGGCATGAAGCATTTAAAAATTCAATCTTGTAATTAAAACATTTTGAAAAATATCCATCATGCAATATTTTGTGTTTGAGCAGAGAAATACATATTTAGCAGTTAATAATCTATTCAGATGAACTAGACTGTCAGCAAGGAAAATTTTATTCACTTTAAGAACGATTTTAAAATTTGGTGGGGATTATTTATTACATTTCTGTGTGTGTCATCTCCCTAAAGTGAAAAGGTGCATTACTTTCAGTCTCCTAATGGAAATGCCTCTCAGCAATAAACACCTAACACTGCTTCCAGCTCGTTTAGTGTTTCAGTTGATAATGTGCGCTATCGCAAAAGCAATTAAGACTCAAAAGAAAAAATGTGTTTGCTGGAAATGAAAGGAGAATTCAACAGTATTTTTAATAATTCTACAGAATCTAAAATTTGGAAACTAAAATTTTGAATGACCTGAGTGTGGATCATTGTTTTTTCTCAAGGTCATTGATGCAAATAGCATTCAGGCTTCTGTAATTTGTTAATTGAATATTCTTCTCCAGAAATGTCAGCCACTGGTGGTTTACACCAGTGCAGGGGCAGCAGCTGGACTTGGATGATTCTTCTGTGTCCCCTCCAGCTCATGTTATTCCATGATTCCATGATTAATAGTTATCTTCCAAGGAAGATGCAAAACCAAATCAAAACCCAGTATTGCTGTGATTTCCAGTAGACCAGAGATTACTAAAACACCATATGAATAATGATGGATGCAGATTCCAGAGATGCATTATCACCATCTAGTTTGTGTGTGGAGAAAAGAGAAAATAGATTTTACAATTTCAATACATGTGGGTTTTTTCTTCCTTGCATATCTTAAAAGTAAATGATGCTTTTATTTGTTTGTTTGTTTGCTTGTGTTTTTTGGTTTTGTTTTACATTCTATAAGAAACAATTTAAGTTCTCTGAACTCAGGAAAAAATAAATTATATCCGGTATCAAATTGTGTCTTGGGAGATAGAGATATTGCTTTTAAAAAATCAAGACAGGTAGTATAAAAAAAAGTGTCTGATTGCTTTCTTATCAATTCCATTGTTTTCCTTGTGCTTTCAGAAAATTGTCTTGAGATTGGATTTCCCCTTATTCCCCTATACAGTAGCATGCAATATAAAGTAATTTTTTTGTTTCAAATACATTTTCTTTTTGGTTCTATGGAGGCTTATTACAGAACACAGAAGCATTTCACCTTCGGAGCACAAGAAAAGTGCCCAGCTTCTGGGCTTAAACAAAACTTTTAGTTTTCACTCACATAAATAATAGTTTATATATCTTCTATTCAGATGATGGGGCCATCTAAATTCTTCACATTAAAAAAAAAAAAATCAGTGTTCCCTGTGCTGTGGCTCTCAGTGTATTAACACTGAGTATTCCCTTGCTGAGGGAACAAGGAATGTCACTTTTTTCTTCAACTTATAAATTTCAAAATGAGTAGCAAGAACCTCTGTTTCTGGCTCCTCAGGATATTGAGAACTCTGTGCTCACCTTGTCCTCAGTGCCTTTTGGAAGTGTGGAGCCTCTGTGAGCTTCTGTCAGTGCAGTTAACGAGGCTTAAAGCAACACAACCAACCTCAGCAATGAGTTAAAAGCAAATTGATGTGGAACTCCCTGTACTTGTCTGCTCTACTTCAAATGCAAAGGGCAGTGATTGAAACATTGCAATAAAAATCTGATTAGGACCTTATGCTGCAAGAAATTTCTTGGTCTGATAGATGGGATAAAATTTCATAGTATTTAACAGAATTTGAGCAGCCAGGTGGGACAGTGGAAGGTGGCCCTGCACAAGGCAGGGACTGGAATGAGATGAGCTTTAAGGTCCCTTCCAGCCCAAACCATTCTGTCATTCTGTGATCTCTTGTACCTCATTATAATTAGGCCAAACTATGTTAAGAAATATATTTATCTGTTCCTGTGTTCTTAAGTTGCTCATTTGAGTGAGAAAGAAGTGATTTTATCTTTTATCAGTTGATACCTAAAAAAGACAAGCATAATCCTGGACATGAATTGGGATGTCAGAGTTGTGTAATGTTTTAAACAACAAGATTTTTAGCGTGGTCTTTGACATTTTGCATGAAAATAGAAATATATTCTCTAATGGTTGTGAGTACCACTTATTGCAGCACTATCACAAGCTACAAAACAGATTTAATGAAGAGTGTGTTACCTAACTACCCTGGCTGATTATCCTGGTTAAGCAAGTCCTGATTTTGATAGTGAGGTAACCTCCTATCTCAGTGTGGCAATTTAATACAAAGAAGCTTGTCTATAATGTGCTCTGCAACTTCCTCTGACCCTCTGTAACCCTGGGGAGGTTCTATTTAACAACTGGGCTAAGTGACTTCTACATTAGTATTAAAGACATATAATCATGCCATTAAAAAAAAAAAATAAAATAAGGAAAGAAAAGTAGTTAAGAAAAATCTTAACGTAAGTTACCTAGCAAAGGTAAAAAAAAATAAATTCCCCAGTCTTGCTTCTCTTACTCCAGTGCACCTGCTTATGTTTAGTACCTATCATCACCTTTTAAAATAATCTTGTACCTTGTATCCACCTGAGAACAGAGAGAGTCTTCAATTAGAATCTGTAAAGTCAAATGGACTTTTAACTTCCAAGTTAATGAAAAGGTTCCTTTTTAGCTGTGCCGTAGCTTTGAGTGCTAATTTACAGCTGGCATTGTTGGATAATGTTGTAAGGCCTGTGAGCTGCTTGTTAGCCCTGTTATAAAAGTGGCAATCTTAAAGGTTATGTAAATAATTTCAATTTCAAAGGCCCAGGGAAATAGTAACAAAGCCGTTTCAGTGACAGGTAGTTGCAGTATTCTTTGTATGCTCCTCAAGGGAGCTTGGTCCTTTAGTGCTTTTCACCTCATATAATCAATATCTTTGGTATTTTTACACCATGAGACCTCTGCAAAGTGTTACTCACTGAGGCCATCACGATGTTGCTATAAATGATCCTTTTATACACCAGGAAATTCTTTCTTCCTTCTTTTCGTGCTAGGCCTCCAAGGCCTACATTTCTGTTATTACCACAAAATAAAAGTCCTTACTAAGCTTTCTGAAATCACTCTGCTTAGACTGCTTCCAGCTGATGCGTAGAAATTTATTCTGAATTACTTCAACTGTGATTTGAAATAATAGTGTGAGTTCTCAGTATTACTGAGAAAAACAGAGATTGTGTTTATGCCTGTGTGCTCTTAACATTAACAGTGGAAAGGGTGCTCCGGCCTTGGCAGGGGCTGCCCAGGGTGGTGTTGGAGTCCCCATCCCTGGAGGTGTCCAAGGAGATGGATGTGGCACTCAGGGCTCTGGGCCGGTGAACAAGGTGGGCATGGCTCAAAGGCTGGACTCTGGAGGTGTTTTCCAACCTCAGTGGTTCTGTGGTTGTTGTCAGCAGCCGTCGGGGCTGGCATAACCAGCCCTCAAGTGTAACTTCTGCCTTTCCTGCGTGCCTTACTGTGACATTCCATCTGCAGTCAATTACAGTGTCTGAAAAGATCAAATGGAGATAATTAATGAATTGCATGTCAGTGGGTTAGTTCTGTAAAGCGAATATTCTGGTGCTTTCTTGTTACAGATTAAGTTATTGCCTTGGGTATTCATTAGGGCTCAGCACAGCAACTTGGTGCTCTAACACCAGCACACACACACACTTCAAGGTTCCAGCTACTTCCTATTTCCTACTGAACAGTTTTATTTTTCTGGTTTGTGTACAGTGGGAATGAATTATTAAACAAGCAGGACAAAAGCTGTACTAAAACCTGCCTGCTTACAAGGGGAGTTATTGAGGAACTCCTGAAGTGTGTGGGTGGGTGAGCTCCACTGAGGCACCAGCAAGACAAGGAGCACTGATTGATTGATTGATTTAGAAAGGGTGAACATGGTAAAGTGGAGGTACTTGGCTGGCAAAGAAAAGGAAATGAGACATGAAGCCGGTCATATGTTTGGGGCTGTGACTCTTGAACAGCTCTGTGCTCATCAGGTTTGGGTTAGGACAGGATATTTGTAGTTCCAAATGTACAAATATACTCAGGTCTGCCTTGGTTCTCCAGTTGAGAGGGACCTGCTGTGTTTTCATGGAATCCCAGGCTGGTTTCAGTTGGGAAGGACCTTAAATCCCACCCAGTGCCACCCCTGCCATGGGCAGGGACACCTCCCACTGTCCCAGGCTGCTCCAAGCCCCAGTGTCCAACCTGGCCTTGGGCACTGCCAGGGATCCAGGGGCAGCCACAGCTGCTCTGGGCACCCTGTGCCAGGGCCTGACCACCCTCCCAGGGAACAATTCCTTCCTAAAACTTAATCCAAACCGACTCTCTGGCACTGGGAAGCCATTCCCTGTGTCCTGTCCCTCCAGCCCTTGGCAATTGTCTCTCTCCATCTCTTGTAGGCTCCCTTCAGGGACTGGGATGCCATCAAAGGATTTCTCTGTCTCTACATATGAATTAGAGATGTTTTGGCTATGTTCAGCCACTCTCATGGTTCTAAACTAGAACTCCAGAAGTCATGGAAAATATATATAAAAATAATCTTCAAGTAATTGCTTATGACCATTCTTAATATGCCACAGGAATACCTACAAATATTGGCAAGATTTTCCTTCCTGAGGGTTTCAGAGTAGAAGCAGCCTGATGATTATGGGAAAATCATGCACAAAATATGGGGAAAGCAGCTGAAGGCATTCAGCACACCATTCTGAAGTCCATGTGAAAGGTTTGAGACCTTCTGTAGCAAAGGCCACTTTTGCTAACGTTAATCTGTTCTGCCAGACAAGACAAGCCCTGTTAACATTTGATTGCTGTTCATCTCAGCACGAACAAACCTGGGTGCTGCAGGGCAGCTTTCAGAGCAGCTCAGGCATCACTGCTTTGGGTAAACCACACCAAAGGGCTGCAAAGGGCTGTGTGCAGGTAAAACCTGCTGCTAAAGGATTCTGGAAGTGAGTTCTTGCTCAGCTCCTTGCAAGATTTGTGTCTTATGCCTGTTAAATGACAGATACGAATTTGCGGTAGAAGAACAAATGTTGAAATTATTATTGTAGATATAATGGGAGGAGTGTTTGATTGTTCAGTTCTCTTACACCATGAGGGGAAATCTTTCCTCTGACAGATTTTTATAGCCATGATATGCAATCTAATGGATTGCTGCAGTGAAAAGATCTAAGATTGAAACCAGATGGAGTTAGATGAAAACCAGAAAACTCTTTTATTTAAAACATACTGCTAAGTCTTATCTTTCATGACTTCATGCTTTTATTTTTGCTCATTATTTTAGAGTCTCTAAATGATCAGTCCTAAAATGTTGATTCAAATTTGTTAATTAAACACTTTTTCTTCTTTATTCTGCTACTCTGATAACGAAATAACAGCTATTGAAGTGGGTTTAATACAACAACCTTATGAAAACAAAACCTGTGGAAATAATTTTTTCACTTTTTTCCCTTGATTATTATAAAAGGAATTACGTTACGTGTGCCTGTCCAGTTGTCTTGCACTGAATAAAATGAAAGACAAAACCAAAGCAAGAATAATTTCATTAACTTAAAAGGGTTTACATACTACAGAAAGGCAAAAAAAGAAGGGAAGGAGAATTCAAACTGTAGTTAGTTCCTGAGGACTTTTGCTTAGTCCTTCATTCAAAGGAACTGATAAAAAGATAAAATAGGTGTAAGACCGAAGTATCAAGTAGGAAATGGACAAAGACATTATTGGCTAAATTGTTGAGTTCATAGACTAAGGCGAAATCTTAGAGTGGGGTTCTTTCAGGTTTTTTTCCTTACTGATAAAAGTATTTTCCAGAAATAGGTGTAAGACTCTTGGGTAAATATTACAGAATTCAGGATCCAGAGATGGTGATTTATTATTCCACCATCCTCTGCAGGATACTCTAAAAGAATTTCCTTTGTTTCCTACCTCTATAAACAAAGATTTCCATAGCACTGTGTGCCCTTCCCCGTTTTGGATACTGCTCTGAGAGATTTCTACTCTGAGAGAAATTTATCCCCAAGAAATGCTGATGATCTTTCTTAACATGTATCACGATGCTGAGAGCATTCTTGTATTGTCCCAGGCTTTTCCTGTAGCTTTTCCCTTGTTTTGGCACCAATGTTAAGAACAGTTTGATACATTGTGAATTCCAGCTGTGGTGATATTCCCCCTCCTACCCTTCAGTCCACAGGTCTCTTGTCATGGCATTTGACTTCTGTTCTGCAGAGAAATTTTATCATTTTAAAGCTGAACATTTATTTACAAGCAACCCAAGAAGAAAGTCTTGGTACAAGAGAATTAATAAAAATTTCATATGAAGGGCATTGGAAGAGGAGATAAAATTTTTAAAGCCTGAAGTTTTCATAGCAGGTGAAGTTCTTGCACAATGGAACTTTAATTTATGAAAACAGAGTGGATGCTTCTGCTGGTTTGACTGACAGTTGTTTTTAGGGGGAGTTATCCTTTATATGATCTCTTTTTGCTTTGCTCTCCTTTGTATTTTACATTGGGTTGAAGGACTAAGGCCAGATTGATCCGTTGCAGAACAAGTGCTCACCCTTTTGTTTTGTGGCCTGACTCTTTGCACTGCCCTATGACACCACACTTGTTTTTTCCCTGGAAATCTATTTCTTTCCCTCGGTTGCCTTCAAGCTCTTCCCTGGGTGTTTTGCCCAGTCTCCACTTTGCAGTACCACTTTTTTCTCCTCCATGAGCTTTCAGTCTCTGTTATGCTTCTCTGGTTTTTGCCAGTTCTGAGTTGTAAATAATTTCTCTCTTCCTGCGTGGTTGAAACCAGCAGCACAGGCGCTCTCCACCCTTCTCTATCCCTGTATCCTGCTCATCGCCAGAATTCCTTCTGGGGTTTTGCCACAGGTTAAATCTGTTCTGTTGCCTTACAAATGCTGACCTGTGGCTTTCCTTGCACCTCCATCACATTCTCCACAGTGAAAACCTCGCCCATGACTTCAGGGGTTCCTTCACACACAGCTTTGTCTTTGCAAGTCTCGTATTTGGCACACAGGAGACAAAAGAATCCTATTCCCTCCTTTCTCCTTTTCAGCAAGTGCTGGAAATGCTGGATTGTCTGAATTCAGTGCTTGTTTCCAGGGGTGTTTTTCATATGGGATCTTCTCTTTCAAGTTGTGCAGTTGTTTACACACTCATTTTTTTTATAGAAAAAAGGGATGTTAGAAAAAATGGTCGATTTATTTTCACACTCTACACCAAAGAAATAATAATCACTTATTTTATGCCAAGGAGTTACATGTGAGAGTTACCTAATTTTTAGTGGTAAACAATGATTTACTTATTATTTACATTAGCAATTATTTATAGAAAGCATATTATATATTGTCTCCAGTACCAAGCTGCTATACTGTGAGATGTTGTGAGGGTTTGGTTTTTTGGAGGGGTTTCTTTTGGGTGGTTTCTTGGAGTTTTTTTCCATATTTTATATTCTCAAACAACTTAAAATCAGTTCTTCACTTTTCTACTGATCAAGGTAATCCTTTAATATTCACTTCAACGTATTCTCTATCAGACCCATGCTGGAATGTTGCATCCTGCCAAGATACTGGATGTTTTATTCTGTTACACCAGGGAGAAAGAAATAATTATTTTTTTTACATATCATTCAGTAATGATTAACCTCATGTTGAATAATAATTTTTAATTTCAATTTCTTGAATATATTTATTAATTTACCTCCTGCTAATATGCTGCTTTAGATGCCACTATTTTGAATTTATTTCTGTACTTAAGTATCATTTGCATAATGGCATTAAGAGGTCCACTCCTGAGTATTCGTTGGTGGGATGTTGGACAGAGTGAATAGGTTGTAATTAGTGGCATCTGACCTTCAACTTCATTAATATGCAAATAGAAATACCACAGGGTGCAAAAGCACGGTGCTATTAAAGCAGTCACTTCTGTTTGTCAGATTTCAGTCACGGTGGTTTGCTTTTTATTTATTTTATGTGATAACATAATGTTATGTGATTTTATATGATAAAATTCCCGTGTAGAGGTGAACATATAGAATTGTACGTGTGCAGAGACAAGGAGGGTGCTTGTATTCCATAGAAATAATGGGGAAAGCTAAGTAAGCACAGCACGGACAGAGCCCTTTTTGGGTTTTCTCACATGAATCTTTTTTCCCTGAGATCCTGATTCATCCTAAGCCCTACTATGACTGCAACTCTACCACAGCTTTGTACAAGCAAGGTTGGGAGTGGATCACACGGGTTTGTTCAGCTTCCYCAGCAGCAGCTGCTCACAGAGGACTGAAAAATACTTTTTTTCTCAGCTTTATTTTTGGGCTTTCTCCTCTGCATGTCCTTATGCCYTGTAGGTAGATGAGACCCATATCCYAGAACCCCAGGCTGGGTGAGGCTGGAGGGGCCCCCAGGGGCTCCTCTGGTGCCACCTCCCTGCTCCAGCAGGGCCATCCCAGAGCACAGGGCACAGCAGTGTGTCCATGGGGCTCTGCAATATCCCCAGGGAGGAGCCTGCACAGCCTCTCTGCACAATCTGCTCAGGGCTGGGCACTGCCCAGGGCACAAGTTCTGCCTCCTGTGCAGGGGCAGCTCCCYGGGCTCAGGCCCTGCCCGTGGCTCTTGTCCTGTTGCTTGGTCTTGATGCTCAGGAAGAATTTAAATGAAGCAGCTAAGGTTATGGGATACGTATTTTATTTTTCTTCAAAGCAAGTTTCTTAATTGTTTAGCCTGTTCCCTTGGGTAGAGCACTGAAGGCAGTGTGAGCAGCACATCGAGAGAGGTGATTGTGCCCCTCTGCCCCYTCAGCTGAGACCCCACCTGCAGAGCTGGGGCCAGCAGAGGAAGGAGCTGGAGCTGTTGGACAGAGCCCAGAGGAGGCCACGGAGGTGCTGAGGGGACTGGAGCCCCTCCCCTGTGGAGCCAGGCTGGGAGAGCTGGGGCTGCTCAGCCTGGAGAGGAGAAGGTTGTGTGGAGACCTCACAGCTCCTTCCAGGGGCTGCAGGGAAACCAGAGGGGGATTTTTCATCAGACACTGGAGTGACAGGATGAGGGGGAATGGCTTCAGACTGAAAGAGGGAAATTTAGGTTACAGATACAGAAGGAATTGTTCCCTGGGAGRGTGGGCAGGCCCTGGCACAGGGTGCCCAGAGCAGCTGTGGCTGCCCCTGGATCCCTGGCAGTGTCCAAGGCCAGGTTGGACAYTGGGGCTTGGAGCAGCCTGGGACAGTGGAAGGTGTCCCTGCCCATGGCAGGGGTGGCACTGGGTGGGCTTTAAGGTCCCTTCCAACCCAAGCCATTCTGGGATTCTACGATGAGAAATGTGTCATTCCTCAAAATTTCCAGTCCCTTGAGTACTTCATCTCTTATAAACTTATTTAAATGCTGAAGAAGTGTCAAAAGTGTTTGGTTTTCATTTTTAATGACTCTATTTTTGGAGGGTTTAAGTGACACGTTCACATCCATTCCAGGCATATCTATCAATCATCYGTATAAATCACGCTGCCAAACTCGCCCTTATCTGCGTGCACAGCAAAGTCACAGCGAGTTCTTTTGGATCAATAAGCAACTTTTCCCTGGAAACACTCCTCTCCCAAGTGGGTACAGTGAAGTTGCTAAGTGACTGCTCTCGCTGCTATGTAGCTGTACTCACATCAGCCTGGCAGAAAGCAAAGCTTGGAAAGAAAGCAAGAGACAGCACAGCCAGAGGAGGATGATGTGTTTGCTCCCTGGGAACAATATAATTGCCATTTAGAACTTCTAACTCAGCTCTTGCTGAGTGCACTTGCTCTTTGGCAGGATCAGCAGAGGTGTATTTAACTGTTATTCCATGAAGTACAATCCCTGTGCCTGCTCTTCCAGGCAGTGGCAGCACCACGAGAGAAACAAGCGGGGTTTGACTTCTCTCCTGTGTGAATGAATTCACAGCCCATTACTGGTCTGTAYCTGGGGTTTTCCTTCTTGCTCTTCCACTACAACAGTAGCTATAATTTAAATGAACTTTAAATTAAACATGCTGTGTGAGGAGAAAGACAAGACTTAAAAAAAATCCCATATTCCTGCTAACAGCTGAGATTCTTTGGAATTCTGAAGGCAGTGTGACATCCATCTGCCTGCACCACTGAGGAGCAGCAGAAAACTTGTGTTTGTTTTTTCCTCTGACACTCTCTCACCTCCTTCTTCAGATGGTTTTGCCTCTGTATGGAATTAATCATATAGGAGTGGTAARATGGGATAATTATCTTTAGCAACCAATCGTAGTTTAGGGGATGCAGGATTACATGGCAATGCCCACTGGAAATTCCTGGAGCAGTCACACAGCCCGGATCCACAATTAAAACTCAAATACTGCTGGAAGGATCTGATGGAGCAGTTCAAGTGACAGACAGTAGGAATCACATTGATGGAGACAAAGTTTCTTTACACCTGCCTGATAAGATGCCTTTGGATTAAAGGATTTTGATGTCCCGTGATCACAGATACTTCTGGACACATTTTATACCTAMAACATTTTTATGCAGATTATCAAATTATGGTATTTGATCAACGCAAATTTTCTATTTTCACTACAAACCAGAAATGGAACTGGATAATCTGTGGTGAGCAGTCCTCATGAAATCCAGTTCTTAAACTGGCTGGGTGAACTTTCATTTCCAAGCTCCTCTGGTTTTCACTCAGGTGAAAGCAAATTATTTGGAAGTTGTGCTGCGGAAATGCAAGGTCTGCAGGATCAGAGACTGTATTTTCAATGCAATTACTTCATGCTTCATTGCATAAAGGATATACAGATTTCCTTAAGACTTTTTCTGTCACTTGATGCCAACTATCCATTTCTCCAAGTTACACAGAATGTGAAAATGTAGAGCAAAGCTGAAACTCTCATCTGCATAATGCCTTATTTCTAGGAAATCTTTGCATTTTAGATATGCTTTAAAGTTTTGGGGTTTTTTTTATTTAACCTTGCACGTGTCAAACCCAAGGAATTACAAAATTAGTGTAGGAAACTGCTAAGAATCAGAGTTCCAATTTAGACTGTCTGATTACTCTGAATATTTAATTCTTTTGAACAACATGCTTCAGAAGAATCATTATCACGCTGAAATCCCCAGCATTATCTATTATTTGCACAAGTGGCTGTTCCTGCCGTGTAACCTCAGGCATGGTGAAAGGGGTGGCAGCTCCAGGGTGGATGTGCCCTTTTGGAAGCAGATGGGAGGTCAGTGCCACTTCAGACACTCAGAATTCTCTAATGGCCTTGACAAAGTTCATCATTTTGAAGAGATTATTGCAGCATTTCTTTTGCAGAAAAGTTCAATAAGGGTAATGAAAAATAAACATACAAGTAGAAACAGAAATATTTTGATGTTGTTGGTTTTAGACATAGAATGGATTCCTGGGGTTTTTTGTTGTTTTTTTTTTTTTTTTTCCAAGTCAGTAGTAAATTCCAGTTGCCTTCAGTTTTGCCAAGATTTCRTTCAGGGGCTCTACACAAATGCAAACGTTATGAAAACGCATAAATAATACTTCACGTTCTCTGAACACATCTTGTGGGATTAGCAAGTRGCCATGCTTTTCCTGCACCATTGTATTATAAGTGTTCCTCCTGGATGTCTCTACAAACATCTGATCAGTTTTTGTTGTTCTGGTGTAAATCTAGGTTATCTTTGTTCAAGGAGAATTTACTGTTTTCCACMAGGAATCACTGCTACCATCCAATTTCATGATGCCTTCTCATATTTCACAGTATTGTCATAGTCTAGAGTGTGGTTTTATGCTTAGAAAAAGCTTTTTTTTTTTTTTAATGTGAAGAATTTAAAATAAAGAATCTGTTAAAAAATTAAAAGTTGCTTATTTTAGATTCTATGTAGAATTCTTATTTTTGAAGCATTCTTTAATACATTAAGAGGAACAAATGATAGCTTTAAAACTGTTTGGATTTATTTTGTGTGTCTAGTTTTATCCTATGGCACTGGCAGATTTCACATCAGTAACAYGGGGTTAGGCAACCAGTAAAACTCTGTTCCATGATCCTTTAGATCACTAGATATAACTTAGATCATTATATCTTGTTTAAATTATTTTTAAATTAATTATGAGCAAGGCAGTGTGTGGAGCAAGATGAAGTGGTAACAAAATTAATGGGCTTATTCTCCCTTCCTGGGAATTTGGAAAATTTCCTTTTGGCTACGTGTGCCTTTGGTTCATGTAATGGGATTGCAGAAATCAAGCAGGAGTTTCTAAAATGTTGAATTAACTTTCTGCTAAAGTCTAGGCTTCCCCTAAGAACTGCGACAGGTCAGAACTAGTGGGATGTAAATCCTGATGTAAATGATAATGTAAATTTTAGAATCATGGAAGGGTTTGGATTGAAATGACCTCATCTCGTTACAGCCCCTGCCATGGGCAGGGACACCTCCCACTATCCCAGGTAAATATGAAAGTGCAGTTTAGAGTTGTTTTTCCCCTGTGTTCTGTTCAGGAACAGGTTTCCTAGATTATCCTTCTGGTTACTGGTAACACCCTTCCACATGATGGATACTCTGAGAATGTTATTCCCTCAGCTCAGCCAGGAATGCCAGGGATGACCAAGACTGAGGAAGTCATCCCGTGCCTAGGGAATCTTAGAGTATGTCTGGGAAAGGAGAGCAAAATAACAAACCTATGTTTCATCTTCCTGGAGGAGAACTGTGGAAAAAACCAAGATTTTTGTTAGTGATGAGTGTTGAAATGCCCATATTCCCAAATTAATCCTGGCTGGCGCTGGGCTGTGTGTGGGGAACTCTCTGCAGAGTCGGTTTGGCTAATGGGAGCTGTGACAGACTTCAGGGCTGTTCATTAGGAGACAGTTTCCTGCCTTTGATTCCTTTTTTCCTGTAGCAGTCTCCATTGATTTCTGTGGAGCTCCAGCACATGCAGATCAATGACAGGATCTGTGCTGGTGATGGACTCACAAAAAGCAACAGTAGGGAATTTATGGTGGCCTGGCTGCTCCCTGCACTGTTCTTATGCATTTTCAAATTGCAGAGGCTTTAGAAAACAAAAGAAATAAATTGCTTTGGAAAAGCCATCGTTGTTTGCTTAGGGAGCCACGAGAGGGAAGCAGTAAAGGAAAAAATAGTTTGAGGGAAGGAATCTATAAGGCAACATAGTAAATTTTCCTGAAAAGAAGAAAGAGATGTTCCTGATTTCCTGAAGTTTCTAATTTTTAAAGGGCATGCCAAATTCATTATCTGCTTCCTAACAGTTGGTAATGAAGACTCGTGGTAATTTTGCAGTAATTTTGCATTAAACATCTGCCGTAAATGCCTCTACTGGATATAAAAGTTTCTATTATGAAGGAGTTGCTGCATGCATTAGACCAGCTTAGGAAAACTGATCTTTGCAGAACAGTTTCCCCAAACTAAGGGAATCAAATAATTGTGTTATCTAGAGTTGAACCAATATAATAATGACACTTGTGTCTACTCTCTGTAACAGTGCTGTTCTTTTTGTACCTTCATTTGCTAAATTCCCTCGATGATTTTGGAAACAAGGTGTTTTATCTCTYATATAAACTCCTCTATCTCCCTGTGTTTTAACTCGGTTTAGAAAGTGTTTTACAGATTAACCCAAATACAACTTTTATGTAACTGTAGTTCCATAATGACAGGGATATTTAAAATACAGGTGTGAACCTCTAAACATGCACTTCTRGCTATAGAATCTCCAAAAGAAATATTAATATGTATTGGCATGGGATCTTTTGAGGCACAAGTTAATTCTCTTCTCAATTTTGCACCATTCTGTCATTTTCTGGTAATATAAATGTGATTCTTGGGGCAGCCCTGTGCAGGGCCAGGAGCTGGATTTCAATGATCCCTGTGAGTCCCTTCAAACTCAGGATATTCTGTGATTCTATCAATTTCATTTTATAAGTCTGTCTTTATTTTGCCATCTTCATGTTCACCTTAAAGGCACAGAATCACACATTTAACCAAAATTTCCACTGAAGCCGTGGTTGCTATTCACAAAAGGAGCAGTTCTTTGTCACAAACCAGTGCATTGCATGTGGGATGGACACGGATTGAAAACAGCTCCTGGTCAGCAGGGCAGCTGTGCACTGCAAAATTAACCACCCCTGGCCTCAATTAAAGGGCTGAGATGCAAATTTATTACAAAAAGTCAKAAGCAGATTTGAGAAATAACTAAATAGTACATTTAGGGGGACTCTTTGTACCACAGCAGCCTGAGGTTCAAGTTTCCTGCCGATCTGGCTGCATTAGACTGTACAGGAGGGGGAAACGAGAGCAAATTTTGGGTTCCATCTTCTGTGTGGATATATCCTTGAAGCAGCAGAGTGAATCAGACACAGGTGATTCTGGTTTCCTTCTGGAAACCTAAGAAGGCTTTTCATCAGCTCCTCTCCTGGCTGTTAATAGAATATCCAGTTTCCCCTTACAACATAAAGAGGTTATAATACAAGTCTCATGGGGACAATTGCTAAGTGACACTATTCTTGACATGAACTATTTCACCTCCAATTCCAACAGGGAATTGCTGATGCCAGAAGGTTTTCAAATACACCTTATAGCACTGTCAAGCCATCTAACAGATCATTTTCTGGCCAAGAATACAGTGGGACTTTTTCACTGCTGTGAGATCTCTAAGTGAAGATGCCTGAAAGAAAACTAAATCTTCAAGAGGTGACTATTTGGGAAAGTAAATCCATTTGGTATTGCTGGTAGGGTCAAAGCCGTTCCATGTGGGTGGGTTCTCTGCTTCAAACGTGTTCCTTTTCCGTTTCATTGGGAAAGGCATCCAAGCGTGTGAGTGCTCATTGTGGAGGAATGGAACATTCCTGAGAGCAGTCTGCTTACATTTCAAACTGCAATTGCTTTGCTTAATTAGGAGTTAGAACCACGTCAAGCCTGAGGTGTTGCCCAATCACTTTTCCTCGCCCCTCACTCGAGCGATAACGAAGCACAGACACCTCATTTTGGTTCTACAGCTATAATGAAATCAAACATCACAGTTGGTGTTAATTGTAGCTTTGGGGGATTTTTGCAGTTGTTTGTCATTAGTATTGTCCTAAAACACATGTGGTGCTGCCAGGCTGCACAAAAAGAAACATTTGGGGAGCGTTTTAGTGGCGAATGGAACAGTGAGAGCAAGGAGAGCGTGGAACAGGTCTGGCTGTGCTGCCTGCTTTGGCCGTGGTCCCGTGCCTGCCTGGGCCAAGGCTGCCTCCCCTCAGCTCTGAGAGCTGAAAGCATTTGGTGCAAGAAGAAGGAATAATCCAACAATTAAAACGGGGAAAATTGGTGTCAGCAACAATCAGCACAGAGTAAGCAAATTTTTCCTGATCCTACAGCAAAACTGTCTGGGTCAGGACCTAAATAACCACAAAAGGATGTGGATTATTAATTGTTCTCCTTACTTAACTATCATTTATAGATTTAATAGCTGGTGATTAATTTCCCATCTGTCTTTGGGACAAGTGTCTGGGACTAGTTCCTGCATGCTCTGAAACTTGGATTCACTGGATGTCAAAATCTACACCCCAAAGTGCTGTTCTATGCTCAGACCCATTTGTATTCCTGGGTATGACTTTACAAAGTACAGATAAAAGGGGTTTTGTGCATTTTTTAGATGTTTTGCATTGATAAAATATTGTATGTATCTTATCTACAGCTAAAGGAAGAGATCATGTTAATAAGAAAGCCAATAAATAAAATTTATTTTATATTATCTAATTCTAATGGCCAGAAATGTTCTAAATGGATATTATAATTGTTTTGAGGATATAGCAGATATCAAGGATAAGAAGATATTTTATTAAAAGTAATTGTATTTGTGATGGTAAGAGTAGGAAAAGTAGGAATTGTAATTTTTATTCAGAAGAGAAATGTAACGTGCTTATACTCAGAAAAAGTAGCCTTGAGGGTAAAAGAGAAGTTGAAGGAAAGTYTAAAAGACATTAAAAAAATCTGCTGACATATCAAACTAAAATGAATAGAAGTTTCCCTGGTATTTTTCTGATTAAAAAGAATTGGAATAAATACATAAAAATCTAAGACTTATCTGAAATATTTAATAATGGGAATGTTTGAGCTAAGGGCCAGCACATCCCAACTAACATTACAYATTTCAGGTGATTGCAGAGAGCGTCGGAGGCTGATGTGCCAACAAAACACCAACAGACCTGCATCAAAAGGTGTCCAAGGCACTCGTTTGGCCTCGTTAAGGCCAGTCAGGTGCTGAGTTCCAATAAATGCAGGTCTGAACGCGTGTGAGGCACGTCTTTGTCCTCCTGAACTCAGTGACAGCCTGGAGTCTCTTCCCATGGAGCTGCCGTTGGGTTTGGGTGGGGAGCTGTAACTCACGGCTTCAGCATTGATTAAGAAGATGAAGATATCTTAAGAAAWCCGAAGCTGTTAAAATGCAGAACAGCTAAATAATTTATAAATTGCCATCTCTGTAGCCTTTATTAGGCAATTAAATTCATAACAATAATACTTTCATCTGAGATGCCACATTTGTCTTCAAAGGGTCTGACACTGGCGTCACATGGTAGAATCCTTAACTACTTCTGTCTGTTCCCTGTTACTATTTCAGGACTCTTAATTCCTTGTCTCACTCCCATGATCTGACAGGATAAGTTACATCTCTGTTGCTCAGCTGTTAAGTGTATTCCCCCTGCTAGAAATTATTTATTTTACTGGCACACGGTATATCATCTGTCATGCCCAAGTGGAGGGAAGATCTTCCTCCAATGTCTTTCCTGCTCTTTAATCTTTTTATGGAAAGCTCCAGCTTCCCCTTCAGACTGCTAAAGAGAATGCTTGAAGCTCTTCTTTAAAGCTGAAGAATTCTTCTTTCCCCCCACCACCGTGTTGGGCGCACAGGAGTGCTTTTGTGTGCTTTGGTTCTGGCACTAAAAGTCAAATATGAAGCTTTTTCAGGTGTTTTGGGGTTAAATGTAGTAACTAAAACCTGAGCTGGCCATGAACAACACAGCAGTTCAAGCTTTTCTGGAGTTCTACTGGACTGAAAAATAAAATTATTTTAGATGTATAACATATTAGAAGCAACCCACACTTCCTACTGATACAATGACCTTAGTAGCATCTTCCTAATGAACGCAGTTCAGTGGATTTGAAGATGTTTTCTTGCTTTTATTCACAAAATGAATGAAAGATGATTTTGTGTAAAGCAAAAGATCTCCCAAAGGTCTGCTTAATTTTTTTGGTGGAAGTTTTGGTGATAATCTATTTTCCATACTAAAATTTTCTCCATAATACTGTTAAAATCCCCATAACTGCAAGCCCCTTTACTGTAATAACGCTGCTTTTGGACATTGGGACACGCTAAAGCCATAAATATATTCAGGGTACTACTGAGAGTACTATCATTCAAATTGTACTAAATTTCTGGGCAAGTGAACAAAGTTTGGTTGGATTTTCCTATCCCCTCGTATGTTCCTTTATTCCCTGTGATTCTGCTTTTAAGTTGCTAACACCATGGGAATTACTGTTTCTGTTTAATGAAATATTAGCCTGGGAAAACCATTGGTAGTATTTTATAATTTAAGAGTGCTATTTATAGGTCGGGGCTCTCTATGGTCTTTGTCTTGGCTGGTATTTTGGTTTTTAACTATTATTCCCTAACACACACTTGATAGAATGCATTATCTATACTTTATATTTTCTTTTAGATTGGATAATTTTACATATAAACGAAATGCTCAAATTCCAGTTCAATATCACCACCAGCTAAAAGGTACCTTTCTTTCCTTAACTAATTGAAAATTATTATAAACCTTCAACTCTTCAGGAGAAGTTGAAATAAATCTGTCACTGTAATGCAGATGTTTGARCASTTCATTTAATTAAGTATGAACAAGAAATATTTTAAAAATCAGGTTACAAAAAAAGGTACCTTAGTTTATAGATGCCATTGCTCACAATGGATGAGATTTTTCCAGGCACTGTTTTATTTTTTTTAAGTAAAATTACGTGTTTAATCACACGTGTAAAATCTCAAACAAATCAGCAAATGCTAAAGCAACTGGAAAAAAAAAAATAAAATCATTTTAATTCCTTGCATAAAATATTATCCTTRCCCAATTTTGACACAAGTGAGTAATTGCTCTGTTTTATGTAATTTTTCCCYTTTTATTTCTAATCTTGTGTGACTTAAGTTTGAAACTTAAACAGTCAAGCACGTTGTTACTCTCGTGACTGCAGGAATTGGCTGTGATGCAGTGATTTCACACAGTGCTCGGGCATTCCCAGGGTGGAAATCTGTGGCTGCAGACTCTGGGGCAAAATCCCTGCATTATTTAAGCCTATCTYCTGCCTTCTGTCGACATCCCCAGATAAAAAGTACCTTTTCCTTTAAAAAATTAAGATCATCAGTGCTTACCTGGATCAAAGGTGAACTTGGTCAAGCATTATACTTGCTAATTTTGCACAAACAAAAAGAAATAAAACAGTCCAGATATTAAAAAAGATTTTTTTTTACCCAGTCTTTCCTTCACTTACATTTCTGTAGGTTTTTTTAAACTACCACCWGAAGTTCCCCTGYTTCATGAAAATGTGAAATTTCCTGAGCTSATGTGATCAGGGTGCCCAGAGAAGTTTTGAATGTCCCATCCCTGGCAGTGCCCAAGGCCAGGTTGGACATTGGGGCTTGGAGCAGCCTGGGACAGTGGGAGGTGTCCCTGCCCATGGCAGGGGTGGCACTGGATGGGCTTTAAGGTCCCTCCCAACCCAAACCATTCCATGATTCTGTGATAAATGTTTTGCTAATGATGTAATGGCCACACAAGTACAAATTTAGCTTATTCTGACATCTCATTCCAAGAGAAGAGACTACTGGCATTTCAGGGGAAGAACACATCACAGCCAGGGTCRTGTTTTCCCAGCTTCCAGGATATGTGGGTGTTTTGTACAAGATCTTGCACACAGCTATCAGTGTTTGATAGTTAATACTAAATCTCTGTCCCCTGAACCTCTGTAATCCCTCTTTGAAGCCGTACAACCTTTTATCTTCACGCCTCYGTGTAGCAAACGCGTTGGCTGCGTGAGTTCTTTGGTTTAAACCTGCTGCCTGACGGTTCCCCTGAATAAACCCARGTTCCTGTGTTCTGTGGAAGAACACATATCCCTTTGCTCTTTGCACCCCCAGCAACTTTCAGATCTCCATTATATTCCTTTCCCAGCCTTTTAGGAAGGAGAAGTTGTGCAACCTATTTAATTTCCCCTCATAGTGAACCTCTTGTGTGCTTCTGGTCACACCGGTTGTGTTTGTCTGGACTTGTTGTAGTTCTCCCTTAAACCCATTGGCCAGCAGTGAAAATAAAGAGAAAGTCACTCAGCAGTTCAGTGCCAGAGCCAAGCAGAGTGTAGACTTCGGCATCATTCTTCCTAAATGTGTTATATATTTGGAAGAAATGCAAAGTAAGCACCAGTTAGGGCTTTGCCTGCAGTCTTCAATCTGTAATTATGTCCTGCTGGGGTAGATTAGATACCTGATTTGTATTCTGATCACTGGAGTAGACATACATTTCACCAGGATTTGGGGTTTCTGTGGTCTGGCATCTGGTTACTCACTGAGAAAATAAAGCAATGAAAGTTAAAATACCCCTAGGAGTATCAGCAACATCTGCTGAAGCGAAATAGATGTGTAGCCCAGGTGAAAATTCACAAGGTGCCCTATTATGAATAACAAGACACATTTCAAAGATTATGTTTGCACTGGCCTAATTTTTTCTTGGTGATATTTTATGTTCTGTAAAATAATGGTGTAATACACAACAAAACTAAACAAAAGAAGCAGCAGTGCCCTCAAGGAGAAGCAGACTGCAGAGTAAATCACAGGCACCAAAGGAATGCATTTGGAGAAGACTGTATTGAGATTAACTTTTTTTAACTGCACTACTTATGTATTTTCTCCAAAGACATAAACAGACAATAAAGCAGCAGCATTCTGGAAGCCATAAACTGAATTAATACCATTAACCCATGTAGTGTTTTTTCATCTGAGCGTGTAGAATGAACCACACCGAGCAGCATCACACATCTCTGGGGTATCAGTGCTTCTGGTCTTTGAGATGATCATGCTGTAAAATGAAAAAAAMCATATTTTTAAACAAAGTTTAGATTGTTGAGCTCAAGGAGGTGAAAATAGTGTCTTTACTGCGTTCCTGGTACTGCAGCACTTGCAGCATGTGCCAACACTGTGCCACCTTCATGTGACCTGGGGTCACTCAAGGCAAGGCACTCCCACGTGAGCTGCTCAAGTGCTGGAGAGTTCCCAGTCCCCGTCCTGAGCCATTCCCTACATCCCAGTGCCCTGTTCATCTCCCTGCGCTATCTTATGTCAGTCCACTTCCTTAATTTTTGCAGTAATCATGCAAGGGCATGGACTCCGCACGCAAGATGGAAAAGTGCAAAGCATTTATTGTGCAGTGAATATTCCCTAAATACCAGCACCCACCAGGATATCACATCATAGAAACAGGAAAGATGTTCACCTCAGTGTCCCCCAATCACCTGGGGYAGTGCACAGACATTGCCTATTATGGTAACAGGTAAACAATGCCCTATAAGGTCACAAACTACAATTATCACATCTCATAGGCCCAGCACTGTCCAGAAACCCACAATCCTCTCTCAGCCCATCCCCGGTGACCTGGATGCACTCCCAGGGTCACCTCTGGGGCCAGGAAAGAGGCTCTCTCTGCGGCCCTCAGGGCCTGTCTCTCTTCCAGCACATCGTGCACCCCAACACTTAATACCTGCTGGGTTTTCAGTGCTGAGCATCATTTGCGGAAAAGAGCCGGATTTGCATTCCCAGAAGTGCCCCTGTACCTCCTGCACGTCGGCAAGGCCAGGCTGGACAGGCTGTCAGTGTGCCCAGGCACCCTGGCTACGCACACAGCCAGGCAGTGCAGACAGGTGGATACTACACATGTGGATCCTGGGGTTTGGGAATGTCTCCATTTAAATGGTACCTTCCCCTGAGAAGAGCAGTGTGCTGAGTTCTTGGTGTTCCAGGCTTTGTTATTTCCACTATTTTTTTCACCTGCCAACCGCCTCTGAGTGACAAAAGTCAAGCAAAGTTTACAGGACAATTAAGTACCCAGTGGAGGAAAACTGGTCAAATAAGAGAATGATTTACACTTATAGCAAATGTAAATTTACTTTCTAAAGAAAATTAAAAATACCAATTTCTCCATAATTTGCTATCAAACCACTTTGGAARGGTTTAGCACACACAGTGTGGTGAATGCCAAGTTGATCTTACAAAGATGAGATTTTGAAAATATCATTCTTTTTACTTTTAAATGAGTGAGATGATTCACAGAACACTGCAGACCATTTCTGTTATCAGAAAACCAGACCTGTGTGTTACAGCTGCCCAGAAGTAATTCGTTCAGTATCAGAAAACATAATTAGTTACTGCAAGTTTGTAATAATTACAGCTCTGCTGTCAGAGAAATTTAAAAAAAACCCRAAGTCCTAAATACTTCAAATGAAAGAAAAAAAAAATAGAATGATACCTACTTCTCACTCTGCTGTGGTCTCAATTATATAAACACCTCTTGTTTTCCTATAATTATCGACCGTATTTTCCTAGAGTTGCTAAAATTCCACCTGCAATTTACGTGTCCTGCCTTGAGCGATTCCAATATACGTCAATGGACTCTGTGTGTGTGGCAGGAATTAAACAGTGCTGGAAACTCAGTGTACAGAAAGCATTTTAAGAGAAAGGCCAACTTTTAGGTAAAGAGGATTTCATGTGAACTTTTCACGAGTTACAATACGACAAATTGTTGAAAAACGCATCATGTACTGAATTATTTTCTGCAASAGTCTGGGCACAAATTAACCTGCCCGACACCTTGGTTTTTCCTTGAGTTCATGTTGCTAGGAATATTTGAATTTTCRTGTTCTACCATTACAAATACAGTGCCCGAAATATTTGTCTCTGATGAGAACAGATTTGGGGGAGGAGAGGATTTTTGGGAGGGAGAACAAGTAATTACTATATGCCTGGTAAGTGTTTTGGAGACTTAATTCTGATTCCACTAAAGTWTATGAGTGGTTTATCATTGAATTCTTGAGGATTAAGAAAGAGCTAGACCAAGACTGAATGCTTTTTGAAATCTCAAACTCTTACTGCTTTTGTATGACATCTACAGCAAAATKCTGCCATTGGATTATTTCTGAGTTAACTTAGCAGTGTCCCTGAAGTACCATGTAATTTGGCTCCACTTAATATTCCAACCAAAATTCCATTTTTTTTTTTTTTGTGAGACTCATTTTTATTTCTATTTTTATTTTTTATTTTTATTTACATTCTTATTTTATTTTAGTTCTAACATGTATTCCATTCAAAGAAGCCTGTAATTTTTAATTAAGTATTAAAACCACATTAAGAAAAACAAGTACTTTCAAAGCAAAATATTTTTGCTSCAGGGAAAATAGATTATTTATCCTTTAAAGGAGGGGAGAAGATAAATATTTCATCGTGAGATAAATATGTTGCTYAGTACTTAATCTTTAACATGTGCTGAAACCTAAGGGATTATGAGGGGTTGTATCAGTATTCAGTTTATTACTGTAAATATTTTGTACCATGCAAGTACAGTTTGTGTTTATTGTTTAACTTGATTCGATTATACTGAGTTACACATAATGCAAAATAAATGTGGATTTTAACTGGAATGTGGGAGTGATTGGATCAGGCTCAGTATTCCCTTCTGGGACAGAATTCCAAAACCAAGAGGCTCAGCTCTGTTCCATTTTGCTCAGCCTGAGCACGGGCTTTAGAAAGGTTTTCTCCTGCTTTTTGCCCTCCATCCGAATGTATTGGCCAGTCAAGCAATATCAAACACACCCAAAGGAGAGAATATTTTCAATTGTTGGAAGGTCTTTCACTTAAAGCAAGCTCATGCTTTTAGATGCATGTCATCCTGACAGCCCTCTTATTTTCTGTCCTGCAGTGAGACAGATAATATCACAGCCTGCCAGAAAGATAAGGGACTCAGGGGCAACAAAAGACCAAAATATGGGACTTAGATTATTGATGCATTTAGAAATCACTTTTTTTCCTGTTACAATGAAGGTGAAATGGATAAGTTTCATAGGGACGGGGCATCCTGGATTTAAAGCTTTCTTCTCCCCACACCTCTGTGCCTGACTGCTGTAGCAGTCAGTGTTTTGATTGTTATTACTGCAAAAAAAGTAGAAGTAAAAGTATGAAAAGGCTTATTAAATCAATGTTTACACATGTTCTTTCAAGGAAACAATGTTGCATTATTTTCATCTTTTTTTTTTTTTGTTGTTATTATGCTGTGTTTTAGGTATTAACAAGTTCCTATTTACAACTCCAAGTCCCTAATTAATCACAGTGACAAAACGAACCTTTCTGTGCAGGCAGGCTTTACCAAGTGGGACTGCTCAAGCCTTTTTCATTACATCCAGCAGCCTGCAAACCCAAGCTAAGCTGAACTTCCACTGCTATTCCCAAATGCTTCGGGTTTTTGCATTATTTAAAATTCCCTGGCACTTCAGGAAGCATGGATTCTATCTGGGAAAGCGAGCCCTGAGACTGGAAAATCACACTAAAATGTGGGATTTTGKTGCAGTACCTCTGAGTCCAGCTGAGCAGGAGCACATCAGTGTAAATGAACTCAGTGCTGTTTAATTAAGTGAAGTATAGAATTAGGGCTGAGGGGGATCAGATCTTTATGTATCACTGCAGCTTGTGTTGCCAATGATGTTGATTTAAAATAAAATAAAAGAAAAGGGAACTTTTTTTTCTTGTCCAGATCCAGAGTATAAATTTTACAGGTTTCAAGTGGTCGTAGAATGAATTTTGTGCCCCATGGCTTTTGCAGTCTGTCAGTCCCCTCAGATAGAAATCCAAGGGGGAAAGTGGGATTTTAGTGCCTTGATAGAGGTGCTCACCTTCTGCCATAATACATCGTCAACACTCAGTCCCAGAGAAGGTCACCAAGCACACAGAAAAGTGAAAMCAGGACTTTGGTAGCTTTAATTCACAGCTTCTTCATGGAGAATATTCAATTACAAATAGGCGTTTCTAATGCAAATTGATTTTACCCTTAATTAATCACTAAGAAGACAATTCTAGATTGCCATAAACCCAAAAGAAGTATRTTTTAATAGCATTATATTCTGAACWCTGTAGTCTAGAGTTATTTACAAGTTCTGCGTAACAATTTTTGCAATTCAGATCTCCTCTGTTGTATTTAGAAGACTAATAGATAATTTACTCTGAAATTTCAGTTTTATGGCATGTAAGAGACCAAAAATAAAGAAAACACAAAGATGCAAAGGGCTTGAAAATGAAAAAGATTCATTAAGTTAATACACACACAGGAAGTCAGAAGTCTTCAGATACTGTGATGGCTTGGTTTCTCATTGTCCTTGTATAAAGCAATTAAATAAGTTAAAAAAGAAGAAGTGTGTGAATATTTCCAGAGACAGGCTAAGAGAGAACTTCTCTTTCTTTGGTTACTCCTTATTACAAGTCGAATTTTGTGATTATTTCTAGTTTTGGACACAGATTTAAGAGAAGATAAATTTTGTACCTGAATCAATGAATACATTTCCTGGAAAGCATTGCCTCATTTTAGTATATTCCTGTCTTTTAGGTCTTCGCAAAAGAACTATTCTTGGTATCCRTCTCATGAAAGAGAAATACCTTATCTGAGCACAGACATGATATTCTCCTGAAAACAGAGCTGGGCCTAAACCAGCATGTCTGACTGAGTGCTTTCATGTCTAAATTAATTGAAAATGGCCCGTTTCCCTACTGACWGTGTGGTTATTGGGTGGAGACCATTTGCAGCTGACTGTAAAAGATGTGTTAGAAGTCCCTGAGCTGCCTTTTCCTCTCATTTGTGCTGGTGGAAAGCTGGGCTGGCTCTGCCAGAGGCAGTGGAACTGTGCAGATRCAGACTTATCAAGAACAAAGGAGGTCCTGCTACCTTTGAAAGTCAGTAAAATGACAGGAGCAAGGATCTGCATGTCTGGAAATCAAGGTGGGTTCCAGTTTGTAACACATATTTCAACTGAATGACAACGTCCTCGTTGGACACCTCTTATAAAATGAAATTAATTTGAAACCTCTTGCCTGAAAATTGGAAAACCCAAACCCTCTTTATCTGTCACGTTTATGGGCTATTTACTAATGTATTAAAAATATGTTTTGTGTATATCATCTCATAAAGTTCACCAAAGAGTAGGGAGTCACAGTTTTTTCAACCCTTTTGGTGACCTCATTACTTCTACAAAATTATTTCTCCCTAATTTAGTCCATGAAAAGGTGTTTAAGGCAATTGGCCTGATTGAAAATGTGGAAGAAAAGGAGCTGGCATAGCAAAATCCAAAAGTCATATTTCACATTTACCTCTTCAGTGGCTCCCTGTGCTCTGCCACTGAGCACAGCTTGGGCAGTGAAGCAAATCCATCCCCTTGCCCAACGAGACTGAGGAGGGATAACCAGCTGCCTTACTTCACTGTGAGAAGTCTGGAATCTGGTGCAAAATGTGATGATGTGAAGGAAAAAAAAAATACCATGGCAACCTACAGTAGTTTAGAGATATGGAAGAAGCATATGGASAGTGCAGATTCCATGCACTAAAGCTCATAAATCCCAAATTACCCATAAATACCTAATTGTGTGTAATGGCAACCGAGGGGGCTCTTCTGAGGGGTTACAAAAAGCTTAGTAATTGTATTTTGGTTGCTAATAGCTTAAAACAATATGCTGTGTTCACCAACATTTATTTAAGTGAGGTATGTGTTATGTTATTTATCACATTTCCTTGGAGGACACATTAATGCTGTTCACAGTAACAAAGTGCAAATAATGGAGGTGGAAGTCACACAAGTTATTCCAAAGACAAATAGAAATGCATGCAGCCAGGCTAAGGGAGAGGATTTCCTGAATTTTKCTTGATAATCATAAGTTTAGTGACCATAGCTACTCTTCTCTGATATAAACTTTCATTTATGCAATATATTTATGGCCTCTTTYTTACTGTCTTCTGACACAGAAGGTGCTGATGAATTTAAGGGCCAGGAAGGCAGTTTAGTCCTCAGAACACTGAGCTAATGAGGTGTTAAAGCATTTTCTGCCAGCTTTGGAGAGAGGATAATAAGTAATTCAAGATACAAGAAGTGATGCAACAACTTGTTAATTTACCTAGAGGAGTATTTATTTCTTTCCTTTTCTCCACCCAATGTCAATTTTTATTGACAACTTAACCACTGATCAAGGCAAGTACATGATAAATGAGAAGAGTTTCAAAAAGGAAATCATAAAGTGGTTTGTATTGGAAGGGGCCTTAAAGCTCATCCCTGCCACCCCTGCCATGGGCAGGGACACCTCCCACTGTCCCAGGCTGCTCCAAGCCCCARTGTCCAACCTGGCCTTGGGCACTGCCAGGGATCCAGGGGCAGCCACAGCTGCTCTGGGCACCCTGTGCCAGGGCCTGCCCACCCTCCCAGGGAACAATTCCTGCCCAATATCCCATCCAGCCCTGCCCTCTGGCACTGGGAAGCCATTCCCTGKGTCCTGGCCCTCCAGCCCTTGGCAATTGTCTCTCTCCGTGTTTCCTGCAGCTCCTTCAGGCCCTGCAAGGCCACCCTGAGCTCCCCCCAAAGCTTCTCCTCTCCAGGCTGAACAATCCCAGCTCTGGCAGCCTTTCCTGCCAGCAGAGCTGCTCCATCCCTCTGACCATGCTGGTGCCTCCTCTGGGCTCTGTGCAGCAGCTCCAGCTCCTTCCTGTGCTGGCCCCAGGGCTGGGGCAGCTCTGCAGGTGGGGTCTCAGCTGAGGGGGCAGAGGGGCAGAATCCCCCCTCCCCTGCTGCCCACGCTGGGGCTCAGCCCAGGGCAGGGGGCTTTGGGGTCCCAGCGCTCACGGCCGGGGCAGGGCCAGCTCTGCCCCACAGCTCCCCCAGGGCCTCTCCCAGGGCTGCTCCCTCTGCTCAGCCCCARCCTGGACTGAGCCCGGGGGCTGCCCTGACCMRGGGACAGCCCCAGCACTGGGCCTTGTTGAACCTCAGGAGATTCCCAGGGGCCACTTCTGGAGCTTGTCCAGGTCCCACTGCCCCCTCAGCTCAGTGTCATCTGCAAACAAACTCAGACCAGTGAAGGAGTGCACATTAAGGTTCATTTGCTCATCTTAAATCCTGCGTTACACAGTATTTTCACAGCTTTAGTCAATCGTAACAAACAAATGGACAATTACCTTAGTGTCCAGTATCAGCTAAGGCCAGATGGTTCTGTGCTATTCATGAGTCAGATGACTTGAGGTGGGAAGGTGAAATAATGGCACTTTTAATTCAGTAAATGGAATTCTCACCACCCCAGTGCTCACCCCTGCTGCTGAACAGAGATCAGAGGAAGGGGTGAAAAGCCACATGGACTGGGGGAGGTTGAAAAGATTCCTGCAGCAGGAGATTTTGAAACAACTTCATTCTCTGCTGCACCTCAGTTATTGAGAAATGATCCATTCTTCCTGTTCCTCTGTGGGCTTTTGGAATGCTGCTCCTGTTTGTAAAGTCTTCAGCTCTGGCTCCATTGTCTGTGAAATCTCTGTGTTCATACACTGGAAGCGAAGTGCAAAATGGTGAAACTGTTTCGAAGAATACTTTAGTGCCTTTAAATCTGCTCATGTCCTTGTCTAATACATCTTAAAGCTTTAATTAAGAACATGTAGCTAATGCCAGCTTTATTATAAACACAGGAAATCAAATTCTCGTCGTTAGTGTTAAGCTCTAAAAAAAGATCGAAAGGAAGCAGATATAATGAAAGTCTTTCTCAAAATCAGAAAACATTGTATTAATGTTTTACTGGGTAAGACATAGGTTCTCACCATAGAAGATTAGAAAAAAAATTGCATGAAACTGCTCAGCTGGACTTTAGCAGGGTTGTTTTCAGAAGTCGGGTTTGCAGGTCACAGAGGAAGCTGTTATTAGCCAGCTGAGTGCATTATTATTAGCATCATTAATTGGCGTTATTATGTGTAATACTTATGTAAGTTACTTCCAGAGGTGTCTACTCTGAGTTTCCCCAGCCTGTTGTTACCATGATCCATGCTGGGATTCCTCACCCTGTGTTTCTGTCTGCCTCAGTCTGATGCTTAATAACTTTCAGGATTTGTTTGTGAATGATTACTTCTTGTCTCTCTGTGGAGATGCTACACCAAGTTTTTATGTGCTAAAGTATTCCTCACTCCCARTCTGTGCTATACCTGTGGGAAAAGAGTATTACAGTAATTATTTTTAATATTAYGAGTTTCTCATTATTGCCATATTACTCTTCCCATTGCGATTATATTCTTCCCATTATATTTTCAGGATTAAATAAACTGAGCCTACAGTCTTTCTCAATGATCTTCTTGTCAGGTGAAAGTCCATTCTCACCTCATCAGAAAATGCATATACATGGATGTGTGCTGTACCTAAGAGTGAATAGATAATTGCTTCCACTCGCCTGACCACTGGATAAAGTTATTTGCAGAGTTACAGGCAGTTCCTGTGAATGCTGAGCAGAGATTAGAGGTATGACTTTCATTTGAAAGGTTGTTTATGGGGAGATGTGTTCGAATCTATTTTTTCAGAAGATTTGTCTTTTGAAAATGTCAAATTCAAGAACATCCTCAGCCTTTGGGCAGACTGCAAACACTTTGTGGAGTCTCTAAAACTCAGAGAACAGGTGAAGATGCACACAATGTCTTTGAATTCAGATTCCACACCTTGCTTTATTTTAAAGACATTTTGACTTTTGTTGAAACATCCTTTGTTTCAACTACTGTATAACCATAATGAACAGCTCCTGTCTGCTCACATCTCTGTTCATTTTGTTGTTCTTTATTCTTCTTGTGCCCTTGGGTGGCTTCCCCCACGTGGCCAGATTCATATCAACACTTGTGATTGAAGCCTGTTTGTTTCTTTGCAGTCCAGTGCTCTTTTTGGCTTGGAGTTAAATGACTGGGATTTGAAATCAATCAGGCTCCTTCTCAGAAGTTGTTCAGCACTGGTTAGGTCACGTTCCTTGTGCATAATAAGGCACTGAACAAGTTAAGGTTAAATGGATTTTTAAATCAATAAATACAAACCAAGAGCCAACCAATGTCACAATTTTTCCTTCTACCCCTTTCTTTTTAGAACAAATACTGATGAGAAGCATTTCAATAACAACCCTTTCTGTGGAGAAATTCTTCCTGACATCCAACCTGACCCTCCGCTGGCGCAGCTTGAGGCCGTTTCCTTTTGTCCTGTCCGTTGTTTCCTGGGAAGAGCCCAGACTCCACCTGGCTGCATCCTCTATGACTTTTTAATTATATATATATTTTTTAACTTCAGGTTTGTTCAGAAACAATCGTTGGCTGAAGCACAACATGAGCACAAAGTGAATTTGGTGACCATGACATAATTAAAAGTAAAATACTGTCGGCGGAGGCATTTTACTTAGAGAAGTAAAATAATTCCCAGGATTACTGCACTTAACTTTATTTTCTAATACTCAGTGTAGACAGTTCCAACTGTGTTGATTTGCTGCCAGCAGTGTTTTTGCCATTTCAGCATCTGGAAGGGTTGCTGTTAAATAATCAATATTTATTATTAAAAATGGAGAAACARTTACTAAACTTTCCTTGGAGATTTTCCTGACATACCTTTGACATCCCTTTGTTAATGAAAACTCTCTGGACTGTTTTCAAAAATTTTCAACATATTTGCAGAAAGGGAAAGGCCAGGAGAAGAGACATTTCTCGTTCCAAACTTCTCAAAGTTAACCAGATAGAATAAATAGTGCTTAGCCAGTAAAAAAGTTGAATTTAGCATAAGATATTACAGTATTACTTCTCTTAATGTACTTCAACTTTTTTTTTGTTGTGATCAAAGGAACTGAAGACTGCTCCAATGCCAATGGAAGTTCATGGGAAAAATCCCATTTCCTTTTTTAATGACTATAAGTTTCATAAGTAATATTTTTTTTTGTTCCAAAACACACTGAGTGCTTCTGAGTTTTTCTCTGTTCTTTGTTGAAGATTAATAAACTCTTTAAACCTTTCTAGATGCAATCTGATATTTCATAGGCTGGTATTAAGGGACTTGTCATTCCTTCAAATTTCACAATGCAAGTGAAATATTCCATCTTTTCATCTTTTTCCATGAATAAAAAGATTTTGTTTATTAAAAAGAAGAAGGATCATATTCTAGACATCTCTTATCCAGGGCAGATTGGTGACTTTTTAGTGTCACATGAATACTAATCTGAGATTTTGTAAAACCTTATTCCAAAACGTGTTAGTAGCATGTGCAGTGTCCATTTCTTTTTATAAAACTGGAAAAATATGGTTTTTCTGCATAGTCAAAGGGGACACACAGAGTATCCCAGTGGTTTTCTGTGAGACTATTTTGGCTATCCAGTTCAATATGYCATTGTGTTTGAGCAAATTCTGGACTTGATTTTATTTGTAGGGAAAAAAAATATATAATAGTTCTTTAAACCATGAAAAAACCCTTTTTGACTGCAATCTAGGTTTCTCTCCTTGTATGTTGCTTATAATTATGTAAATAAAAATAATTTCCTATATACAGATACAGATTTAAGGAGCTGAATTTGTAGTGTATGTGAATCAACACTTAGACTTGTTCTGTCGTTTACGTCTTGTAGTGCTGAGGCTCCCGAAGAATCCCATTTTCATCCTTAAGCAAAGGTAATTTAGATAAATGAAGTACAGCTAAACATGGAGTAGGTTGCATATGTGGAATTCTTGAATAAGTTCCTCATTAAACCAACCCTTTTCAGCTCATGAGTTTGAAATCAGCTTTCCCTTTATTTTCCCCACTTTACTGAGGTAAAGTTCTGTGCTGGTATCTGCAGGAAGTGAGCAATGATGGGATTAAGGAATGTGGAATTCTAAGGAACCAACTGAAGATGGAGCTGAGTGAAGTATTAGGAACGGCTTTGTGTTCCTGCTGAAGGTGGAGGGAACCCACCAACTCATACTTTTCATGCTTTTCCTTCTCTTTGCAAGGGGAATTTTTAAGGTGAGCAATGTGGCCTTTGCTGTAAATCTCAGAGAAAGAAGGTCAAAACGTGGGATTGTGTATTTACTAGAAATCCAAAGGGTTTAGTAACTTTACTGAGGTATGAAACTTTAGGAATTTTACTGACTCTCCAGAGATCAAGATAACCTGTAAGTCAGTCTTGCAGAACTATTGTGAACTCATCCAGCTGAGGCRTGAATTTTGCCCATCTACGCTGCCATGTGGTAGCTGATGGATTTTGAAGAAGAAAATCCATGATTGACACTTTTTTTGTGTCTTATTTGAGCCTCCTCTGATGGGGGAGGATTCCCCGAGCCCTTACCCGGGCTCCGCAGAYGAACGGGACTCTTCCACGCCTTTGCTCTTAGATAGTTGTTTATTAAGTCTTATCAGAAAAAGGAGCCAAGGAACGAGATGACTCCTCTTAGAAAGCGTGAGGAAGAAAGCCGAGTTATCAAGATTACAGTGTCCTTTTATAGGTAAATTAACCAATGAAAACCCAAAACGAAAGATATTTCTACTTTTCTACCAATACTTAATAAATTGTATTGTCACATGAAAGGAACTGCGGCATTTTTCATCCAATCCTCTCAATCCACCTTTGCCGCAGAAAATGGAGTAGAGAAAGAAGAAAGAAGAAGGCCTAAAACAACAACAATCCTCCATTTTGAAGGTTTTGTTTCTTATCTATTTTGCTAAATTAACAAACCCAACACCTCTAAATTTTCACCCTGTGACAATCTTATATAATGTTCTATCACCTAATTCACACCAGTGTAGATTCTACTTCCTCCCAGAGGGYAGGTAACTTTCTCCATGGWCGAAGGTCAAARACAGGGTTGTCCAGGGGGGTAAAACCCTTCAAAACAGGCAGAGAAATATTCCCTGCACTTTGGACTCCAACACATGATGATATTTCAGTTAGCTTTTGAAAGGAAATCAATTATGGAGCTCAGTTGTGGGGGCAGAGTATTTTCATAGGATCATCATAGAATCATAAAATGGTTTGGGTTGGAAGGGACCTTAAATCCCATCCAGTGCCACCCCTGCCATGGGCAGGGACACCTCCCACTGTCCCAGGCTGCTCCAAGCCCCAATGTCCAACCTGGCCTTGGRCACTGCCAGGGATCCAGGGGCAGCCACAGCTGCTCTGAGCATCCTGGGCATTTTGCAGTGCCCTTGTGTTCATCCATGGAGACACTTCTTTATTTTTGAAAGAGAAGAGGAAGAATTCAAATACCAACAGGTTTAGTTGGGTATTTGGTTGCCTTCACATGTGACCAATGGAGGTGAGTTTCCTTCAGAATTAAGGTTCTGATTAGAGGGGTCTGGCTGGCAAAGCAGGTCAGTTAGGACAGTGTAAAACCCCATTTTGAGTTGTAAAGCTTCAGCAAATCCTCTTCATGGATGGGAAACGTGATTACTGGAGAAGTATTTCGCAGGGTTTTTTTCAAACACTTCAGTATAGGAACATTTGCTGCCTCCCTTCCTACTCACAGGTGTACAACGCTGCGATTAATCACTCTCAGGCTAAATCCTCTAGTCACAATCTTCTCTTTTAAAACTGTGCTTACACAGCAATCCCAACTGAATTTGTCACGAGTAGGAAAATTTCCTTTGGGAGCTCCTGCTAATTCAAGTGGCTCAAAACAGCTCATTCAGAACAATTGTAGTGTTTGTTCACCCAGAAGAACACAGGAAGGCCCATTCCTCTGAGAGCTACGTTAACTTTCCCAGTTTTCTGAAAGTTTGAGAAGCTCAAGCTTGACCCAAATACCTTGAGTTCAGAGCCAGGAGACACAGCAGCTCCCTGTATCCATAAAATTTCCTGGAATATGGCTGGGCATCCGCTCATCCCAGTTTGGGGTTGCTCTGCACAAGAAACTGGTATCACTGAGAGATTAACTACAACCTGCCAAATTGGCCAAAAATAGACTCATTTAGTTTAAGAAAGTCAACAATGCTTGAAAAAAAAGTGGTCAGTTTTAGTTTCGTATCAGGTTATTTGTTAGCAGCTTAAATTTAGATTTAGGAGTGAAAAAACATTTTAGACACGGGATTTAATCTACTATGATTACTGAAATTATGTTTATTTTAGTGAGGAGAAGGCAGAGGCTTATGTCAGGATACTTTTCAAATATTTTAATTAGAAACTGCTGAAACACTTTGAGGCATTTTTATCCCACCTTTGTGTAATGTAAGGGCTTAGACAAAAGCAAATGTGGTTTGCTGTTCTCCCAGAGTTCACAAACTTTAGGACACGTGGGTGTGTGTTCATTCAGGAGTTCCTGCTGCAGTTTGTGCTCTCTTAGGAAGTCAGGGCCCCTTCTCTCTGGCAATTCCAGTTTTTCCAGGGTTGGAGTCACCCTGACAGCTGTGCCATGCCATCAATCCATCTACTGCTGCCACATGGGGTTTGTGTCATCCTGCATATGCATCCTTTGACTCCACTATTACACTTAATTACTCTATTTTATTTGATTTTGCCACCCTAAAGTATCAAAGATGCCAAATTTCAAAACATGACTGACAGTACAAAGTGTAAACTCTTTAAAAATATTGTTTCTTCTAGAGAGCTTCTTTTTGATGTTAAATCTTGCACCACCCACCAGCTCCTTTTCTTTCTCATTTTGGCTAAGATCAACATTATTTAAAAGGCAGTGCTTTTAAAGTTTGGGAGTGAAAAACAGTTTCATTTTACCATTTTATACTTTTTTGAATTAAAAAAAAAAAAAGGTGCTTATCCTTTCTTCTGTCTTCCACACACAAGTCTGGTGCTAGATATAGACAGGAAAATGAGATTTCAAACATGTTRTAGCCAGACTTACTCTATGGAAAAAAATACATTTTCTATTTTAAGTGGTGGATTTGYTTAAGTTAACTTGATAAGAGCTGGAATTGGTGACAAGATGATTTAATACAACCCTTGCTAACAAGTTGCAGCCATTACCAGTGTGTCAAAACATTGCCAGAGGCACTSTGGCATCAGGCTGGACTGGTAACTCCAGTGCACTGAAACAGCTTTTTGGCAGCTATTTTATTGCTGAGTGCTGCTGATTAAAGGCAGCTTCAGTCACTGTTTTCTTTCCCTCCAGACACTTTCATTCACATACACTTTTATTTTTTTCTCACAGACAAAAAGGTAAAGATTTTAAAATTAATAAAAGATGAAAATGTAGAAGCCTGTGTCTTGACTAGATGTGAACGGGAATTTTAGAATTATTTTTTCTTCTACAATTTGTGTGCTGTGTCTGTGTTGTGATCTGCAGCTCAGGTGCACTTGGCAGCTCAGGAATTTTTGGATATTTGCCCTTTGTCCACTTCCTTCAGGAGATCTGCCTATGATCAAAAAGCTTAGCACTGCTGTGGGAATGAATATTCCTGTCATTTCAATAGATATAAAGTGACATTTGCTGAGAAATATAAATGGACATATTTTTTTAGGAATAATGTTGTACTTGAATTTTATTCCCGTGAGTTTAGAAACCTGTTGGACTAGAACACAAATGCTACGCAAAACCTTCAATTTTGATCTGAAATAAAAGGGCCAATAAATTTTAAACTGTAGTTTGTCCTTTCCCATTTCTGTTCAGGGTGTTGATAATGTCCAAAGTTTTCTCCTATAAGCAAAGAATTTGCAATTAAAACCGATACTTATCCAGTGCTCATGGATAATGCTTTCTGAAACAGTTTCAAGCTTTAGATTAGGTTTTCAAATTATAACACATTTTGCATCAAAGGTGTGAGGCTGAATTTTACTCACMAAATGTGCTATTTTGATTATTTTTATTTTAATTGGGATTTTTATTGTTTTACATATCTTTGGTATAGGCAAATATGGGGGAGAGAATTGTGTAAAACAAGATGGGAATTTGTGTCTGCTGGAGCTGGAAGCTCAAAACCCAAAACCGTGAGGTTCCTGATGGGAGGATTTGTTCATGTTCTCATCCCTGGAAGGGCACAGAATGGAGAGCAGTGGATTTTGGGAGTGTGTCTGTGTGCTCGTGTTGACARCTGCTGCTCATGGTGCTCCAGCCCTATGGATGCTAAAAAGCTTTAGCAGAGAAGCCTTCAGCTCTCAGCAGCAGTTCATGAGAGCTCTGTCTTTCTTATGCTGAACTATGCAAAACATGATAAGGTTTCTGTAAACCGAGTCTGCTATCTTGCACCTGCAAATATAATTAGAATTGTTTTGATTTCGACTAGAGAAATGAACGATGTGAGAATTGACCAATCACTCTGGTAGATAGTTAGCTAGAGGTCCAATAACCTCTTGCCATTTAGGTAAACACTAAAGGAACTTAAACACATAAAAACTCATCCTTTGTTAATTAAATAATTCCATTCCATTCTCTTGACTGCATGACTCTTGTCTCTGAGTCTTTCTTACTCTCCAGCCGGCAACAGCGACACAGCCCTTGCTCCTGCTGAGCTTCAGCAGTGGGAAATGTATATATATATAGGGTTGTTTGAAGTGTTTAACACATCAGAGCTGCTTCCCAAAACTGAGCACAGCTGCTCTTGAGCTGTGTTTGTGCACGGTGTGGTGCAGCTGCCTGAGCACAGGTACCCGGGGCTGATTTGGAAGCACCGGTGTAACCAGGACATCCAGAGCAGCCACAGCAGAGCAGGGTGGGTGAATCCTCAGCTGGGTGTTTATGCACCAAGGTGTCGCTGGATACCTGCTTTAGTAATCTCAATTATTTCTCAAAATTCATTCAGAGCTAACTCAGCAATGTTCATTAGACAGGTCTGTAAAGTATAACTCTATTTATAGTCACCAAGTCCTGTGTCCAGTTCTGGGCCCTCATGGCCAGAGAGACCCTGAGGGGCTGGAGCGTGTCCAGGGCAGGAAACGGAGCTGGGAAGGGGCTGGAGCCCCAGGAGCGGCTGAGGGAGCTGGGAAAGGGGCTCAGCCTGGAGAAAAGGAGGCTCAGGGGGGACCTTGTGGCTCTGCACAACTCCCTGACAGGAGGGGGCAGCCGGGGGGGGTCGGGCTCTGCTCCCAGGGAACAGGGACAGGAGGAGAGGGAACGGCCTCAGGCTGGGCCAGGGGAGGCTCAGGTTGGACAGCAGCAGGAATTTCTCCATGGAAAGGGTGCTCAGGCCTTGGCAGGGGCTGCCCAGGGAGGTTTGGAGTGCCCATCCCTGGAGGTGTCCAAGGACGGGCTGGAGGTGGCACTCAGAGCTCTGGGCTGGGGACAAGGTGGGCATCGGGCACAGCTTGGACTTGATGGTCCTGGAAAGCTTTTCCAACCTGAATCATTCTGGGATTCYGTGTTACCTCAGTGGAGTGAATGCAAAAAGTAGTTAAAATCCATGAGGGAATGAAGTCACGGAGGAAACACTGCAGTGAACACAGGGCAACTTCTGTTTTGTGCAGGTGGACGGGCCTTTGTGTTTAAATTGTAGGGACACTGGCAATAACTGATGTGTGGCTCCAGATGTGGCACCAGTTGTCACAGATTTAAAGATAACTCTTGATATTGTCAAARGGCTTAACCATCTTCATTTTCCCTTCTCGTTACTATTTATGTCAAATAAAATATGACATACTATTTATGTCCCATTTCAACCCTGCACTGCACATTCGTGTCCTAAAGTTTAATAGATGTGTAATCCCAGAGCCAAATGCAAAAGATGTGTCAATTCTGCGGCGTATAAAAACTCCCAAAAAGAAATGAAATGGGCTCTTTACTTGTGCTCTTGACTTACCCATTCAGGCATTTTAACTGGCAGACTCCTTCTAATCCCCTGACAGCACCTGGAGGGGTGCTGGTAGAACACCAAAGGGATGGTGGGAGGATATGACATATGACACTGGGGCAGGATCTGAACTCAGACAAATGAAATCTGTCAGCCAGCTCCTCAAAGCCTGCCACAGTTCTTATCACTGCTTGGTTGAGCTGGCTTGATACACAGACTTATTGTATTATTCAGCTGGTTTGATTTTCCTTTTTATGACAACCTTACCCTGGAGACCATCCATCTCCTTGCAGTGTTGGAGAATGACTCTAACTGAATGATATTTCAATATAATTTATAATCCTATACTGTAAACAGAAGTGATGGTTGCTTCTAACCACTGTGAAGAATTCCAATAGGTACAGTTGGACTTTTGTTTTCTTGGAGAGTTGGAAATACTTTGGAATTGGGAAGTTTTTCATATCTTAGGGTAGTAAGTCTTACAGCTGAAGAGCTAAGAAATGCCCTGCAAAAGACAGGAATTTTTTCCATATATGCCCTGGCAGTTAATGGTGCATGTGAACAGCTACAGCTGCAACCAATTATTTGCCAAAAATTCAAATGGTAGCTATTACCAGCTTTCAGCTTAAAAACACAACCACGATCAGACATCCTGAGAGGAACATCCCTCACACTGTGCCCATTCACTGTCGAGTAATTTCAGTTTTCACTCCTCCCCATGAGCAACATCCCATTTTTGCTCTGATTTCCTTTGGGTCAGACCAATAGAAATAATGATCTTTCAAATGATGAATTTGATTGATCCATACTTTTTTAACTACATAGCATAAATAACAGGTTTAGTGTTGATATGAGCTGTGGCTGCCCCTGGATCCCTGGCAGTGCCCAAGGCCAGGTTGGACATTGGGGCTTGGAGCAGCCTGGGACAGTGGGAGGTGTCCCTGCCCATGGCAGGGGGTGGGATGAAATGACCTTTAAAGTCCCTTCCAAGTCAAACCAATCTGTGAGACTTGGATTCTGTGAAATAATGAAAAATAAATTTTAGCGTGTGGAGTTTTGTTTTACCAAAATTGTTCAAGTTTCAAAATATTTTTGAGATACACCATATAAATATTTTTTTTAATGAAGCAGCCTGCACTTCAATGTTTTATTTTTCATTTTAATAATATAGCTACATGTGTAAAGTACAAAGAGAGGCAATGCACAAAGGCTGTAACTGGAATAGAAAGGTACAATATAACTCAATAGTAATCCTATTAAGTAATTTTATTTGCTGATGCAATACAAGGCAAGTCAAGAATGCACAGTCTTTTTTGTACACATGTCAAATGGCTCTATAATATTTCAAATGCTGACAACTGGCATTGTTCTCTGACTGGCAAACAAAGCAACTATTTCCATTTTTGACCCATTTTTTTTTATTGTGACTATGCGAAATGACATACTGCATCAAACATTTACATTAAAAAAAGGGAAAAGGGCTTTTTCTGTTCTATATTCAAATGAACTAACAAGTGCTGGCACATCCACAGGTACCAACAGCTAATCAACAAACACTAGAAACAACTCACATCATCCCCTTGCCTAAATCTGGGAGTTTTTTGTGACCAAAATGCTGCCTCCAGCCCTGGGGCCAGCACAGGAAGGAGCTGGAGCTGCTGCACAGAGCCCAGAGGAGGCACCAGCATGGTCAGAGGGATGGAGCAGCTCTGCTGGCAGGAAAGGCTGCCAGAGCTGGGATTGTTCAGCCTGGAGAGGAGAAGCTTTGGGGKGAGCTCAGGGTGGCCTTGCAGGGCCTGAAGGAGCTGCAGGAAACACGGAGAGAGACAATTGCCAAGGGCTGGAGGGCCAGGACMCAGGGAATGGCTTCCCAGTGCCAGAGGGCAGGGCTGGATGGGATATTGGGCAGGAATTATTCCCTGGGAGGGTGGGCAGGCCCTGGCACAGGGTGCCCAGAGCAGCTGTGGCTGCCCCTGGATCCCTGGCAGTGCCCAAGGCCAGGYTGGACATTGGGGCTTGGAGCAGCCTGGGACAGTGGAAGGTGTCCCTGCCCATGGCAGGGGGTGGGAATGGGATGATCCTTAAGGTCCCTTCCAACCCAAACCATCCCATGATTCCATGGAAGGTGAGAGGTGTATGTATTTTCTAATACTGGTTTAGTTAACACAAGCACCCCCAAAACCACATATTTCCTCAAAGACTCCATTCCAAGCTCTTTGCCCACAAGCTGTTCTCATGTGTTAAGCACCCATATGTCACTTAGCTCATGCTGTAATTAGAGAACAGGAATTAACAATGTTCCTAAATGTCTGATTTCTCTGATTTAGGGGAGTAAAATGCTGCTAAGAGAGATTTCTGAGGAAAAGATGGTCATGGACTGCTGCAAGGTGATATTCCAGCATCACTCAGTAGGCTGTGAGCTGATGCCAGTCCAGTTCTGAACAGTTAACTCACTGAGGCTCACAAACGAGACAGATCTCTTGATGATTTGACATTTATATGTATTTGGATGGCAAAGCTCAGCTGTTAGTAACTGCTGCCTGCTCATGCACTTGCCTGGTCAGTGTAAATCTTCCTTACAGCTTTCCTACAAGACCTTTTGTAGTTTTATTCTGGATTTTTTCTCTGAATTCAGTCAGTGCCAGCTACATGCAGACTTCAGCAGGATTGTGTTCAGAGATAAAATAATTAATTAGTAAAGCAGAGACTAAATCAACAAGGCTGACAATTCCCTAAAGATGATGATTCAGTTTCAATCTTTTCTCTTACTCTGCTTTAGACTAACTTTTGAGCCAACAATAAAATACAACCAATATTTMATCTCCCCACAGTTTAAGAATTTTACCTCTCTATTTTCCTTTGCTTTTCAAAGACATCCCTGAAATAAAATGGGGCTATTTCAAGTTGCAGAGCAAAATCAATTAAACTCCTGAAGTTCTAGAATTGATGAGAAAAAAGCGGCAAGTTTTAGTTTTAATTTGATCTGCACAGTTTTTCTTAGTTTTTATTGCCTGGTTCAGTACCTGAATCAAAAAATAAATTATTCAAAGAGCTCTAATGATACTCTCCTTCAGAACTAAGATTAAGCCATAGTGATCCCTGAAGAGGGACTAACAACTGCACTGCCCAGGAGTGGGAGTCAGCCTCTCAAAATTGGGTATTATTAGAGAAAATAATATGTTAAAGGGACACACTCCTTGGCTACTCTGTCTGGAGAAGAAAATCTGTATGAAAATAAAAATAATTGTATTGCTTCTCAGCTGGAACTTATCAAAGGGAAAGTCTGTGTATTTTGTATTTTCCATAAAAATCCACGTATCATAGAACACCCCTTCTGAGGAAAACTGTTTGCATCTTGTGTGGGAGCACTGGTGCATTCTTGCATAAGCATTCCATACTTGTGAATAAGCAGCAGCTTCTATAGCCTGGAGTGGCATGGCAGCAGGATGTGTGCAGAATACAGCAAATAAATCCAATTTTATGTCAGGTTCGGGAGCCTTTCTGGGCACTGTTTTATTGCTGTCATGGCTTTATCTGTGGAACGTATCTGAAGCTGTTAAATCACTTGCTATGTATGGAAGGTGATCATGTGAAGAGCTGCTTTATTCAGGATGTTGTAGGGAGGGCACTGAGCACGTCAGGAATATTTGAGACAAGGACAGGCCTTGCCCCTGGATCCCTGGCAGTGCCCAAGGCCAGGTTGGACATTGGGGCTTGGAGCAGCCTGGGACAGTGGGAGGTGTCCYTGCCCATGGCAGGGGCTGGAACTGGGTGGGCTTTAAGGTCCCTTCCAGCCCAAGCCATTCTGGGATTCTGTGATTCTTGCAGAACTTTACTGGTTCCAGTTCTGAAGACTAGCACAAGTTATTTTGGACATCAGATCTCCAGATAAAGTTGCTTTGATAAGCAACCAAAGACTTTCCTTCCTCCTTACCCTCTGATTTTTTCTCTGTCCTCTGAGACCACCAGTTAGTTCTGTCCTCTTTCTTTCTCATCAGATTTTAAATTTTCTAGGCAGGGATCATCTCTTTCTCTAGTTCTCTTCTATTTCCTCCCTTTCCTCCCCAAAACTGAGAACACAGTCAGAACATTAAAAAAAAAAAAAAAAAAAAAAAGCCCTGTAAGAAAGAATGCAGTAGCAAATATTCCCTTTTCAAATAGAATCATTACCATAGCACAGCTATCCTTCAGCTCCCAGCAGCTGCAAATGGAACAGGGAGATGTTAGTGTTCACTTCCACTGATCTCATTACACAAACCACTAAGAGGAGCAAGGGAATACATTTGGAGAGCTTTCATGTGGTTAAAGCGACAGGGGAAATTCAGGCTTTGATATCCCCTTGTTCAGTGTATCTGCTTCACTTTGTGCCTGCCCCTCAAAAGGCAAGGCTGAAAAAATATTAGAGGGTTGTTGAAAGGGATCGGAAAAATGAGAAAAGGCTCTAATTAAAAGGACAAAAATATACTTGGAAAGTGTTTCTCAGTGTTTTTAAGTTCAAAACCAGACCACCTATCCAAATCGCCTCATTAAAAGTCAGGTTCAATTTTCATGCTGAGAGCTTGATACCAGGTTTCTACCCAGCTAGACAAATACTTAGTGCTTTGATTTCTACATTACCAAGGTGCCTCACAGGCACCGACTGATACCTGTGTTTGTGACCTGATGATCTGGGTAGGCAAAACTCAGCATCCACAATTGCTAATTTGGTGCTGGAAGCTCAGAGGTCAAGAGATTGTCCACAACTGCCTGGAATGCAAAGCACAGTCCCTGGCTCTGGAATGTCATGTCACCCAAAGGAAACCTAAGAACCTTTCCTTCATCTTCTCTTTCTTCCTTTTTTTCTTTTCTTTTTTTCTTATTTTTAATTTTCATTTTAACACTGTCATCGCTGTGCCTTGCTGACTCACTCCTCTATTGGCAGGACCAGAATGTTACATGACAACTGTGGAAAATCTAGGATGGAAAGCAAAGCTGATACTCGCCAAAGTTTCCTCGAGTAGCTGTGGCAAGGCTTGAGGGAAAAAAAAAGCATCAAATCCTGTAAAAATAAATATATGTGGAGTCCAGCTAAAGAGGTGTTAAACACCCCAATAACTCTGTAATTCATTGCCTTCAGGGTATGACACTGCATAGGGCACAGTGTATATGAAATGTGGCCCTTTACATTTCAGGCTGCTGCAGAAATGCCTTTCCTTTCGGTTTTGTTTTCTGCCTTCCTTAGGAACTGGAGTTTGTTAAGTCCCTGCACAACTGATTCCTGCTCTCCAGAGAATCCAGCTGCACAGCACTTCCTTGTGCAGCATTCCCAGCCTGGGGGGATGCTCTGAGATGTGGCAGAGCAAGGAGATGTGTGCGTGGCCAGTGTGATGGGAACTCTGAGGCAGCAGCATAAATAGCTGTGTGCTTCCCTGAAGAATTTAATTAGTCGTTTCATTTGAATTATTCACGTGGAAAAAGATGCACTGGGTAGCTTTTAATCTAATTAGGCTATTAACTAGTAGTAGAAGAGGAACATATCTAAATAGAAGGTGAAGACTGCATTTCAGTCAATCAGGGTACCAGTGTGTGAGGTAATGCACAAAGTTGGGTTCTTCCCGTGCCCATTAAATCAGGGAAGTCTTAAACCAAAAAACAAACCTAGAGGTTAAGCAGCGCTTTGTGGAATTTAGATTTATGTTGCAAAATTGAGTGAAAAACATTATAGAAGGAGAAATATGTCTCTAAAGTTAAGAATTAAATATATATATAAGGAAAATATATTGAGAATATATATATAAATATATTTATGCACGGCCTGAAAACATATCCTTTAAATAGTGTAGCTGTCAGCTCCCACAGGATAAAAACAATACCTGCCCAAAAATAATACACCTGCTTGAAAATTCTRTAAGAACTAGAACAATGAAGCTATATTTTAGTTTTGCTAAATTACTGGGACTTGATGTAAAGATTTCTTTTACAGAATAAAAGCATTTAAACAGGAACTTATATTACTGTTATGCGTCAGTGATAGCAACACTGGGACTTCAGTCTGCATTACTACAATGATTAATTAAAGGCCTTGTTCAGGATGAGTGAACATCATTATTGTTTTTAAATAGGAAAGGCAGATAACCATTACTGATTACTCCTCAATTCCCAGTCTCACTTGTTAAGTACTAAAGAATACTAAAGTAGGTTGTACAGTTTTCATGAAGCTATAAACGGAGCCAAGAATAATAATATTAATATGCAACACATACAAAGGTAAAGACTGAGAGCTGGATGAGCTTAAAAATTAAGGCAACAAAAATGCTGCACTGCTGTAAGTGCAAACATTAMTGTTATTTTTAGTAATAAGGTAAAAGAAATGTGGGCCATAGCTTTCTTTTAAACAATTTTTTGGTAATTGCAGAATTTTTAGAATGCATTCCTGGATGCAGCTGTGTTGCTTAAAGCATGTAAATAAACTACATTGCCTTAAGAAAAACATGTASAGGAAGCCTGTAGTCTTGGATAYTTTCAGTGTATCAATAAGAATATTGAAATACAAACTTGGCTGCCAATTAACTGGCCATTACAATTTACACTTGTTGATTAAAATAAAAATCACTGAGACATGCTGCTGTTGACTTGGCTGAAATCAGGAATTACAGCCATGAGAAGTTTACAGTCAGGCTTCCAGTGAGCAAAATAATTTTTAGGATGGATTTCTAGGGACATAGGAAAGCAGAACTCCAAAACTTTTGTTTAGATTCATCTTGCATGTCCGASTGGTTGGCTTTGATTTCCAGGTAAGAGAACAGGGAGTAGATTTCTTAGCTCTGTCAACTGTACAAGCAGGTGCAAATTGTGCTGGACTTCCAGCACAGCAAGAAATGTATGTGCTACACACAAAAGCTTTTAATCCCATGATGCCCAGGATGGAGTTAAAAACTGGGAATTATTGTCTGAGCACCTATGAAATTGCAGGAAATAGAAATGAATGTTAGGGAATAGGATTGAGATCAGTCAAGACAAAGCCGATAGATTTAACTGTTAGAGAAATTTGAGAGCTGGGAGAATGCACGTTATTTGTTGTGAGAGCCTTCATACTTCATTTTTTTCATGGAAAAAATGGCCAGGCCTTGGCAGGGGCTGCCCAGGGAGGTTTGGAGTGCCCATCCTTGGAGGTGTTCAAGGAAGGGCTGGAGGTGGCACTCAGAGCTCTGGGCTGGGGACAAGGTGGGCAYYGGGCACAGCTTGGACTCGATGGGCTGGGAGGGCTGGAGGGCTGGGAGGTCTTTTCCAACCTTAAGGGTTCTGCACAAGTCTGTTGGGTGTTGTAAAGCACTCAAATCCTGTCAGAGGGCCCCAGCCAAGTTATCTTCAGCTACCCTTGTCAGAGTCACTGGAATGTAAGCTGTGCTAAATCAAAAAAGAGGACGTTAAGAAACAAAATAACAAAACAACAAAAAAATAAATAAAAAGGAACTGTACCATCCTAGACTAGAACCAATCAGGTTCTCTAAAAAGTGCGTGCAAAACGCGTGGACAACATAGAGGGACCAATCGGGTCACGCGTGATCGCGTGAACTACAGCTGCAGGAATGCCTAAAAATAGTGTAATGTAAACAATAAATAGGCTTTTGCAAAATCATATTAATTCATTGTTCAAGAGTCCCGTTCTCCTGCAGCTGGGTCTGGCTCAGAATCCGTGGACTCCCCTGCTTTACTGAAGAAGGCATTTTGTTACTTTCTTTGAGGGAATAAATAAGGAATAGGTAAAAGTCTGAGCTTAATAAGAGCATCACACAGCTCAAATATGGCCAGAAAGGAAGAATTATGTCAATTATCTGTGTTCTTCTCTGGCAGTTCGTTGACAGCAGGACTCAGAATCTCATTGTTCAGACTCTCAGCCTCCAGGAGTGCCCTGACTCTGCAATGTAATTGYGTATATTAAGTGTACAGCGTCCTGCTGCATCCATTCACCTGAGCCTTGCGTCGTGTTTGTCCCCTACAAAGTCAGGATTTCTTTCTGGCACCGAAATCCTAACTAGGACAGAGATGTAGTGGTGTGTAACAGCTGTGCAGGGAGTAACTCCCAAAGGCCCCTGTGCCAAAGGGAATCCAATAAATGGAGTGTTTTGCTTGGCTCCAGCCATTTC
>RAHM01000625.1:59310-73262 GCA_003713295.1 Parotia lawesii | reverse complement strand
AGGGAAGGGAAGGGAAGGGAAGGGAAGGGAAGGGAAGGGAAGGGAAGGGAAGGGAAGGGAAGGGAAGGGAAGGGAAGGGAAGGGAAGGGAAGGGATGTCTTTGTAGTGTAACCACAAGCTCTTCTCTCCATGCTGTCTTCTGTGGAGAGCCTTCCAGACAAATCACAAAAGCACAGGAGGTCAGAGCCATTTCTAGTTATTACAGTGTTAATTTAGAGCCATCAATATCTCAGAGAAATGCTTCCTGAAGGGATCCATTTAAAGCACACATGGTCTGAAAAGATGAAATCCCCATTATGGGAGATGCATGCAGCAATAGCAAAACCTCTCAAATCCTCTTTTAAACGAACAAGTATTTTGAGAAGACTTTTTGGGCACGTTTTGCAAAGAACAGCAAATAACCTTTGTGGTTCACACTGAACCATTCTTTTCTGTTACTTGTCTTTCAGAAAAAAATGAAGTGCAGCTGAGCTGAAGCTACATCACAACAATCTCAGTGACTAAGGATTCAAATTTCAAAGGAGATGCAAGCAAACAGAAATATCATCAAAAGATATAAGTTCACAAATAAGAAGAAAATAGGCAAGTGATAGAGATAACTTGTTCTCTGCTGAAGAACAGATTTCTGGACACATAAGATGAAGGAAAGGTGCAAGATTCTGGTGGTTAAATGATTCTTCTAATAGGACATAAAAGATCATTAATTGCTCAACAGAGCAATTAATCATTGGTCCAAGAGAACATTTTTTCAAAAAACCCTTAATATTCAGGATCCCACTTGGATCAAAACTTATGTAATTGCAAGTGAAACCACGAGGTTGCCATTTTGGCATTCTCCTTCCTTCAAACGGAAAAGATTTCCTTCCTTCAGCAACACTGAAGAACTGGAAAATAGAGAATATGGACAAAAATCCAGAAATTTATCAGCACAGAAGCATGAAATCCTTCAGATATTTGGTATGACATAGGGAAGGATGTTAATTATTCAGTAGCTAAGGGGTAATCTCAGACTTGTGTTGGCTACAAGTTTGGCAGCAGATGCAGTTGCCATCCAGTTCTTTTGCTTAATCTTTATGAAAATAGAGCTGAAATGGAAATTGATGCAGGATTAGGGGAAAGGTCAAGGTCTGTTTTCTGGCTGTTTTTTGAGATGTTGTGTCTCACTACTGACTGAGAGAAAAAATATACTTTTGACCCTTCCTCCAAGTTTCATGGGGAGCTCAATTAATTTTACGGGTTTTATTCCTAGTCTGTGGGGTCGCCTCAGAAGGGGAAGGTATTGTATGAATCTCTGTGTGATGGTRCTCAAAAATCAACCCTTAAAGGATTACACGTTATGTCTTTTCCTGACTTTACTCCTGATTTGGAAAATCCATATTTAGATTCCACAACTGCTCTCTCAAGTCTTCATAGAGCCATGGAATCCCAGCGTGATCTGGGTTGGGAGGGACCTTAAACCTCATCCCATTCCACCCCCTGCCATGGGCAGGGACACCTTCCACTGTCCCAGGCTGCTCCAAGCCCCAATGTCCAACCTGGCCTTGGGCACTGCCAGGGATCCAGGGGCAGCCACAGCTGCTCTGGGCACCCTGTGCCAGGGCCTGCCCACYCTCCCAGGGAACAATTCCTGCCCAATATCCCATCCAGCCCTGCCCTCTGGCACTGGGAAGCCATTCCCTGTGTCCTGTCATTGCAAGGAAATGTTCCTAAGTCTTTATTATACRTCTATGAATCTTTGTGAAAATTTATGGTGTATTTTTGGCTTTTTATTAGAAAAAAWTGGCTATTATATGTAAATAGGTTATTCAGTGTCCAGTGAAGTCCCTGAAGTCAGTGAAGATAGTAATGCATGTTTAGGGATTTTTTTTTTGTTTGTTTGGTTGGGTTCTTTTTTTGTTTTTTTCTTCTCTAGGTGTTTTGGATTAGATTAGTTGAGTGTGCTCTCTGTTATAATRCAGTTGTTCTTTCCAAGGTGAAGTTTCATTGCCACCAGAGTAGAAACTTATAAAATGTGGATTTTTTTTTTTGTTTTCTGCCCCATCCCGTTATATGTTGGATTGCTGGTTTGTTTGGCTTTTCTCTTCAGCACCGCGTGTGTGTGAACAAGATCATCTTTGATACCCAAAAATGAGGCATTTTACAGCACAAAAAGCATCTTGATCCAGACAAGTCTGCCCACCTGTTTGAGTAGGCATTAGAATATTCCCTCACACTCTCAGTGTTCAGCACAAGGTGAACACAGACTGTCACTCCAGGCCTTGTATCATTTGTCCCCAGCAGCATTAAAAAGAGATTTCCCATTAGACTCCAGGATGCTGCCTGGCACATCCAAATATTTTTGGGGTTTTTTTTAGCTTAAACAAAAATCCTTTACATTTTCATTATCGGAAGATTAGGACATTCAGGATTTTTTTTTTTTGTGGATTTCTTCTGCCTTAAAACAAGCTCATATTCTGTTGGCACATCAATCAATTACATAAAAAGACATAAAGGTTAAAATTATCAAATTTATATAAAGACTGAGAAGATGAAAGCTGAAAAATGTAAATTCAGAGCCATTTAAGCTCAGTGACTTCAGCTGACTGTAAATTATATTTTTCATCCACAACTTATGTATAACCTGCATCATACATATATATAATATTTATATCTCCAGTGATCTTCATCATTCCTCTCAGTTTTCCAGCTCCTAAATAAGAAGGATTTAGTTCTTTTATAAAAAAAAATTAGTAAATCTCTCCAGAAATAAGCAAGTGGTTAGTGTTTCATCACCTGTTTCAAAGTGAAATGCTGTTATGAAAAAAACCCCTTTTGATTTAAGTATTTCTTAATTTCTTCCTCAAAACAGCGTTTTTCAGTGTTTTTGTGCAATGTTTTTGCATTAAACAGTTTATTTTGTGGTAAATGATGCATTGCAGGCTGCCCCAAGGCAGGGATGGTTTTCCCCTCCCCATTTTCTCTCTCCTTTTCCATCCTCAAGTTCTGTTAAAAGTCAACCAAGCCACTCTCTATTTTTAAAAGTTGGGATACAGAACTGAAACTTCCATTATTTTCCCACCTGTAGCAATGCTCACTCTGGAAAGCTAAGTTAGAGCTGCAGAAAAATAGGTTCATTAAATGCTATTTGCACAATAATGCACCATGAAGAACCTATTATTTTATATTTAAATTACTGTAAATTAGAGAAGAAACAGGATTAAAATATTCAGAACAGCTGCCTGGGATGGTTTCAGCTCTGCAGTGAGGATGACAAGAGGAGGTGTTTGAGTTGTGCTCTGGTGCCTTGGAGCTGGCAGGAAGCTCTGTGTGATGCCAGTACCATCTTCAGGCAAGTCAGGGCATAACAGAGGAATTTCTCAAAACCAAAGGCCAAAGCATAAATCAGCCAGAAAATCATTCATTTCACCTTGTTCAGGTGTTACACTTTGCTACAGTCGAAAATGTTGTATTTTGCCTACTCTTGAACCTACAAATGCTTGCACAGCAGTAACAGATTTTTAAACATATGCACGGTTGAGTAACCTTATATTTTTTTTTTTAAAAAAGGGGATTAATTTTCTTTTTTCAAGTACAGACTGAATGCAGACAGACTGAGGGGACAGAGCTGAACTTCTCTCATCAGTACTATTATATATTAATTTAAAATATCTCAAAATTTAACGTTTACCTTGTTAAACACTGAAATCCCTTGCTGCAGAATGCACAGCAGCTTATAATTTATCTGGATTTCAAGGTGACTCTGAATTATGGAGAAGAAATCCATCAAGAGCTGTGAAAATAAAACCATGCCTGGCTGAGGAAACCCCCTCAGTGTAAATTGTTGAGAGAGAACTTTTCAGCTACTTTTTTTTTTTATTATTATCCTCTTTCCTAAACAACCAGTTGGAACTAGGATAGTTGAGCAATTAAAATAAATGGGGCTTTGACCTTGGCCAGCACCGTGTGGGAGTGTTGCTGGTTACAAGATTTTTGGAAAGCATTTGGRTAAAATGGTGATTTATGCATTTTTAGAAGGATAATTGGACAACACACTAATATTGGAAAACTATCCTACATAATTTTCCTGAGGACACACTAGGTTTAATTCTGTCAATTCAAATATCTCGGGTCAATTGCAGAATCAATTTTGTTCTCATGCTCCCTGTGAGGAAAGCCTTTTTCTACTTAAGGCTTTTTAAATTTCTTAATACTCTGCTGTGCCTTGTCTTAGCAACTTTCTCAAGTTTCAGTAAAGCCAGTGTTTAAACGCTGCTTTGAGAAACAGTCTGACCTTGCCAATCACTTATTTTGCTGTTGGACAGTACTGGCACCTTCCAATTTCTGCTTATGGCTTGTCTTTGAAATGTTCAGGGGGAGAGTTACTTCAAATTTTTGTCCTCCACCTCTCAAATTCAATATTTACTATCAATGTGCTGTGTGCTTTAGGACATTTAGTACTCTGTATGGAATAGAGTAATTTTTAAATATATATATATTTTTTTGAGATTAGCAGTAAGAAGAGTTGTACATAAACCATATTGGATCTTCTGTGGCTAAGGCTTTATTCTAATTAAGAATTATGGCTATGATGGCTGTTGTTGCTGTATAAAACTGCGCTGTCATTCCCTGGAGATTTAGGGAAGCTTTTCAACAGTTGGATCTTGAAGTTTTATTTTCTGTTTCAGAAAGGGAAAACTCATTTGAGGCTTTCAGGCTTCAGTGATTTTGAAATTAAGCTGCTATAGAGAACTATCACAGCACTTCTTATCCATGTGGAAGCCCAGGCCAGATGATCCAAGCTGGAATTGAGGTCTCATTTCTCAGTTGCTGGTGTGTGGATTAATATGTCAGAGAGAAACTGTAGCATCAATATGATCTGCCTTTGTAAAAGCATTTGCCAGCCCTTCCCACTGTCCACTGCAGAGTCGTCTCCTGAAATTCTGATTCATTTCTCCTGCACACTTGAGAGCTCCTGGGCTCTGAAGCAACTCCATGCAAGCAGACTTGGAGCTTCCTAAAAGTTTGAAGGAGCCAGACCTCTGCTAAGGGAATATTTTGCTTCTGTTGGATCCCTGAGCTTCGTGTTTGAGCTCTGGTGAGGAAGAGGAGGAAGTGTGTTGTCGGTGTGATCCTTTCACCCTCAGTGGTTTTGGCAGCCTGCTAACCTGCTCTTCCCTGCCAGCACTGCCTCTCCTGCAGCAGCAATCCCATGCCAATTTGCCAGATCTCACCAGGCTGCTGTGGATAGTCTTCAGTTTAGGCCTGAGCCTAAACAGTGCAAACTGCAGAGGGCAGCTGGCAAGGAAGCCATCAGCTACTGCCACGTCTTCGACTGGCTTAGAGGAGGATGAGGATGGGGAAGGGTCTGGAGGGGAAGGTGAATGARGAGTGGCTGAGGGCACTTGATCTGTTCAGCTGGAGAAGGGCAGACTGAGGGGAGAGCTCAGCAGGGGCTGCAGCTTCCTTGTGAGGGGAAGATGAGGGGCAGGCACTGATCTCTGCTCTGGAACAGGGACAGCACCCAGGGAGCGGCTGGAGCTGGGCCAGGGCAGGGTTAGGCTGGAGATCAGGGAAAGGTTCTGCTTCCCCCAGAGGGTGCTGGGCACTGCCCAGGCTCCCCAGGGAATGGGCACGGCCCCGAGGCTGCCAGAGCTCCAGGAGCGTTTGGGCAGCGCTGCCAGGGATGCCCAGGGTGGGGCTGGTGGGGTGTCTGGGCAGGGCCAGGGGCTGGATCAATGATCCTGGTGAGACCTTCCAGGTTATTTGTATATCCAACTCATGTTATTCTGTGAGTCTGGAAAATGCTGCAGGAAGATATCGAAAACAAGGCCTATGTAGTTTCATTGGATCTAGGCGGGACTTTGAGATTTTCATCCATATACACTAATTTAAAATTCACTTCAAACTCAGAATGAATCTGGCTAACCTGTGCCAGCTGTGTCCTGGACACCAGCTTTTGATATCATGTGCTTGATTCTGCTCTGTGCTAACAAGTGTGTCTTGTCCTCCTTTCTGGATAAGCACAGATGTGTGTGGAGCAGTTTGGGGCCAGGCTCCCCAGGTGTTTGTCTGGGCACTGCCACGTGTGGATTGTGCCATACTCTGCTCTGCTGGAAGAGAGGGCAAGGCAGGAGCAGCTGTCAGAGGGACGAAGTGGCAGCAGAACAGACATTTAAGGACCAGCCAGCACTGACCAACACTGAGGCACCAGCTCAGGCTGTGGTTTTGTTATTCAGTTGTTGCAACAAGATTCAATTATTTTGAGGATCAGGACATCTGAGACTCTGCTATAGGGATCCTGGGGCTGAGCTGGTGAGGAAACCTGGTGTGAGTGCAGGTGTGGGTGTGGGGGCAGCAGCTGTGGAGGGACCTTGGTCCCAGCTCAGGTGCTGCCAGCGGGACCCTTGGAGTGGGTCCTGCATGGCTGGAATGAGAAGTTTCCTTAAGTCACCCCATGGGCACAGGGCAGCTTCTTGCCAAAATCTGAGTGTCTCATGCCTTTGTGAGAGCAAAACCCTCTGCCATTAGCAGAAAGATCCCCACCTGGTTTTTCAGGACCATCCGTTTCAAGCTCTTTACATATTTATCTGTAGCTAAAAGTGACTGAAAGTAATAGAGAAATATGTCACAATTTGCCACTGCATGGAGAAGGGATCAATGAATTTAAGATTTACAAGAGTACATTGGAAAAAATAAAGCACACAGTCATTTCCAGCACTATTTTTTTGGAGCAGGGAGGAGGAGGAGGAGAAGGCCACTGTAATACTTGTATAGAATGATTTACTAAATTGTCTTCCTCAAAATTCACTAAGAAAGCCAAAGGGAAGTGGGTAGGAGAGTTTGAATGGAGACCAGTCTCTCTCCACCTTTCCCCAGTGGTGTTTAAGATGAGGGAAATCTGACAGCGATGGGTGAATATTTCCATCTGGCCAAAGGTAAATGCTTTCCCATTGAGAACATTTCACCTAAGGCACTCGGAGGTGAACTGCAATGGTTGAAAATAAGGCCTTTGGAATAAAAATATGAAGCAAGATTGACACCCAAGCCTATGATGTTACTCACCATTTAAGGTTGCTAACACCATCATTTGTCTTAGAATGTTGATAGTTTCCTGATTCTAGATGATGCCATAGCTAAATGAAAACAATGATGCCCTGAAGCCAAAACTGGTTTTTTTTTTCCTTTTCTGTTTTGATTGCATTTCCCTTCTTCTGTAGAGAGGAGAGCTAATGGATGAAGCTGCAGGTTTATTTTAATACAGCTCATTAACTGGGAAGATATAAAGGATGACTATATTCTATTCATAGTCCAAATCCAGTTCCTCAGCCACACCGAGCAGTGCAACTCCATGGAGTGCAGGGCAATTTTTCCTAAAAAGAGAAGCACTTGAATAAAGCAGAATTTCAGAGTTCTGTGATCTATGTGAGTATTAGAAAGAGTAAGAAAAGGCTGTCCTTTGCTTTGGGTCAGTGAAAATGGGTGCCCAGTGCTGGCTGTACTCCAGGGCTTGTGGGAAATCCGGGGCTGACAGCCAGGATAGCTGCACAGCACTGGCTGTCAGAATTGATTTGCCAGCAACGTTTCATATGGCCCTGGAACACTGAGACAGCAGAGGACACATCACAGCTCTGAGTGGTGTTTGGTTTAAACAAGGCTATAAACATGTCCCATTGCTACAGATTAACAAAAAGATTGTCTTTGGTCTAAAAAAGAACCTTCATTGGGGTGTGAAGCCTTCTTAGATGGAAAGTAGCACAAAGAATTAAGGCATAGACTGATGCAAACCAGGAGTTATTCTTTGTCAGTGTATATTTAAATTTATCAAAAGCACCCTAATGCTGGGRAAGGTTTATTCCTTCAACAGGGTGTGTTTCTTCCCCTGTTGAAGGGAACAGGCTGGGACTTCACTCGTGGTGTCCCTACCTGCCACCAGTGTTACAGGGTTGTGTCAGGACCTCCTGGGCTTGTGCTGAACATTGGCACTCCTGGAAAGAGTCAGGTATCCAGCTAATTATCAGATCTGCTTTCAGCATAAACCCTGGTTTGAAGGGTAATAGYTGGAGTCTAAATTAGCAGATCTGATGCTGAATATCTTTTTGTAGGGGAGGTTTGTCTCACAGATGATACAAACTCTGCTGCAAAGCTCTTTGAAGTCACTGGAGTTTTCTGTTGATGTCAAGAATCCTTGGTCCAAGCCTTTAGAGTCAAGCACACTTGCACTCATCTGTGTAAGGGCACAATAAATCTGTGTTAATGGCCAAGTACAAGAACAGATTGTGTGATAACTGTGTGGTTTTTCTATTAATATATTCTCCCATTACTTTACATGTTGTTTCATTAATCTAAATSTTCCTTAACACTTCCTTAACACTTCTAATCTAGTCAGCAGGAGCTGCAGTAATGTCTAAACACAGAGAAAAGGCAGTCAAGTATTTGGTTGTTTTATTAAATGCCTATTGCAGTCTTTGGTCATGAAGGTACCTTAGTTAAAACCAGTCCTAATTCAAATAAATATTCTGTGGAAATATTATGAAAGCTCTGATTAATTTAGCAATAGAATGTTTGTTTAATCAAGGTATTGCAGAGATACTTTTACAAAGCCTGATAAATTACACTAAAATCCAAGGTGGTAGCAGCTATAAATGATAGCAACCTAAATATTCAAATGCTGTTATAAGAGCTGTGTATACAGAAAATAAGTAGAGCTGTTTCCTTTTTCAAGCCACTAAAACTGTTATTTAATGCAAATGAATTATACAAAGTTCCCGAATGTGAAACTAAATTATTTTATGAATAAACATTTTTAATCATGAGAAAAAAAACTGTCTAGACTAAAATTCATTGTGATGAATATTGTGATGATACAGAGAACAGAAGTGATGACTCTTGCTATAAATGCTCACTAAATATGCACAGAATTATTTCATGTTGTATGTGTGAATGCCTTTGAAGAAATGCTGAAATTCAAAGTTTTACTGTCATGTGCCAAAGCAGGGCTTTTTTTCAGTCTTTAAGAATGCAGACTTGCACTAGAACTTTAATTCATGATGTGAAATTTTTAGGGTTTCAGATACAAACTCTCTCCTTTCTTTGCAGCCTGTACAATACAGCTGTGAGGTCGTTATTGCTCTTGCTCTGCTTCTCCTAATGACCCTGCGCTGCTGCACTCCTGGAAAACAAACTTAAAATAAGTAGAGGCTTCTCAGAAGAGTAAAGGTAAATAATTTTGTTAAGTAGCTCAGGGTTCTGTAAATCACACAACTTGGCCAGGCTGCCTTTGTAACAAGAAGTGAATATTCCTGTTTTTATCCACCAGGCTCCTTCCTGTTCTTGCATAAGACCTGGAGCTGCTGCACAGAGCCCAGAGGAGGCACCAGCATGGTCAGAGGGATGGAGCAGCTCTGCTGGCAGGAAAGGCTGCCAGAGCTGGGATTGTTCAGCCTGGAGAGGAGAAGCTTTGGGGTGAGAGTTTGGTTTGCTCCCAGCAGTACTTGGTAAGTGTTCTTTATTTAGCCCACAAGTTTTCCCACTCTAGTTCTTCCTATTTTCTCCCTCATCCCACTGTGGGGGTGGAGGACAGTGAGCAAGCTGCTGAAATACCTGAAGTTCCCTCTCTATTCCTCATTTTCTGGTATCAAATCTTTCTTTACATTTTTGCCATTTTAACTCATTTATAAATTAAATTTAAATACATTATTCTGATAGAAAATTTGAAAATTCATGGATGCAGGTGTTACTTTGTTGTCAAAATCTTCCTTGTGCAGAGGGGAAATTGGGGCTCCTCTTGTTTGTGTGTTCTGTCACCCTGGTGAGAGAAGCACAGGAACTCCTTATTCCCCTAAGGGGAGGAGCTCTGCCTCTCTTCTCAGTGGTTAATTCAGTCTGTGCTACAATTCCATGGAACAGAAGAGGAGGAATTGTTATTCACCTCCAGCCCGTTTCAGGTCTGCAGGAAGTATTGTTATGTAAAATTGTTCCATAAGAAGTAGAACAAATCAATGGAGCAGGAAGAGGCTAAAGCAACTGAAATTCCAGGTTTTTTTTTTTTCCTTCCAGTTTATCCCTTGCTGATAGCAATTGTGAACATTGCAGGAGTGTGTAAATACCTGACAGGGGTAGGAAGGAAGATGGAGCCAAACCCTTCTCAGTGGTATGGAGTGAAAGGACAGGAGGTAATCTGAGCAATATGAAATGCAGGAAAGTCCATTTAAAGCTAAAAAAATCCCCTTTTCACTGTGAGGACAGCCAAACCTGGAACAGGATTTGTCCAAAGGGATTTTGGGTTCTCCATCCTTGGAGATACCAACCTGCTCTGTCTGACCCTGGTCTGGGCAGGAGGGTGGATGTGAAACTCTCCAGAGGTCCCTCCCAGCCTTGCCCAGGGTGTGATCCAGTGCACGGAAATAAAAGAAGTAAACACAGTACCTGCAATTAACGCAGGGCAATGCCACTAATGCCCATAAAACGCCATCTGAAACTGCCTGAAATGATGGCTTGTGAAAATAAATTGCACTCCAATCACCCAGCTGCAGAGAGTTTCAGTAAAAACATTGCTGAGCTGATATGTGGGTTGATGGTGTTTCCACTGGCCATGGTTTGCAGACSTCCTATTAATTTCTCAGCTGAGGCTGCGCAGTCATTCGTCTTTAGAAAAGCTATTGCAGAGATTTATGGAAGTATGATATGAAAATAAGACTAAGGGATTACCTGGAAAGGTTAATGTTCCTGTTACTCACAGCGTAAATCAGAGGTCAGTCACTCACCTCAGCGTGGCTCAGGCTCCCTCAGGCCCTCATTCAACTTCTGTTACCTGTTTTCAGAAATGAGACAAAGTACCAATTCCTGTGGCCTGAACATGAGAATATTATCAAAAATAACAGCTCACAGAAGGACTGGAACAGAGGAAGGCAAATATACTGAAGAGAATACCTCATGTCTTCCCGTGGGTTTGATCATCTGGGGGTAAATGCTTTTCTTGTACAAAACAGAATTTTGTCAAAAATAGTTTTTGTTGTGAGACAGTGGAGCAGCAAGAGCTTCTATAAAATAGCTACTAAGAATGCTTTGCATTCCTGGGAAGCAACTAAAATACAGAACATAGCTGATAGGAGTACCAGGGTGGTAGAAATAGGATTAAGCACTCCAAATCCCAATTAGGTGAATCACAAGAGATTCCTGAAGCAGACTTTATGCCAGGTCTGCTGTACATTAAATTGTTGTAATTATGCTGGTCTTGTGCTTTGTAGATTGACAAGAATCAAAATACTTTGAGCATTTATTTTATAGAGATGAAAAACTGCCTCTAGTTTTATGTCTCTTTTGTTTTGACGATTTTGAGGGGTTTTTGCTTTGTGAGTACACCAAGGGAAGACTGATTCCAGCTTTACAGAAATCCAGCCACCTCTAAGGTGAAATGCAGCCCCTGGAACAGTGATTAGCAAAGCCACAAAATGATTGTTGGTAGGGATTTTAAGAGTATCATTAAAAGACAGGACGTGTGCAGTGGTAGTTACCTCAATTGCAATGAGAGCCAAGCAATCACAGAAGGCAAGAAACTTCCTGAGCAGGCTTCAGTTTTCAGATTTCCTGTGAGAAAAATGCCTTTAAAAAGAATCTTTGAGCCATCCAGGGGAAGAAGCAGCAAGTTAACCTGGACTCTGTGTGGTGTAATTTTACCTGTGTACCACTGCCTTTCCATGGACAACGCTGTGTATCCTCTGACGCCTGCAGAGAGCACTCCTCCCATTTCCAGGTCAGGAATTATCTCTCTTGACAACAGCTTGTCAAGCAACTCTTCATGACTCCTTTATTTAAACTGAGCTATTAGTTTGCTTCTTGGAAAAATAAGTAGCTCAGTGAATAAATATTGGTTGCTTCTATTTCTGGAAATTTCCTTGGAGATCTCATCTTAATGGTCTGTGAGCTTCCAAGTCACTTTGTGCAGTAGATATAAACGCCCTGCACACACATCCAAGGCTGTTCTAACTCCAGGAGTTCTTTGTTCTAATAACAGGACCAGTATTTGGCCAAATTGAACCTCGTTGATTATTCTTTTGACTGTCACATATACATTTCCAAATGCTCTTATGATTTCTGCAGTTGTGGGTTATCCAAAAGGCCCCTTTATTAAACAGACTCGAAAAGATTCAAAATGTAATTCTGCAAAGGACTATGAGATTCATGCCATAAAGTTGGTACAGATCTGTAATTTTACATGTTGAAAGCTTTCRTTCTATATTTTTCAAGTATTATTCTAAATTTGACCTGAAATTAAAATAATCTCCCCCCAAAAAAGGCTGAGCTCCTTCATCTTGAGTTATAGAATAACAGAATGATTTGGGTTGGAAGGGACCTTAAAGCCCACCCAGTGCCACCCCTGCCATGGGCAGGGACACCTTCCACTGTCCCAGGCTGCTCCAAGCCCCAATGTCCAACCTGGCCTTGGGCACTGCCAGGGATCCAGGGGCAGCCACAGCTGCTCTGGGCACCCTGTGCCAGGGCCTGCCCACCCTCCCAGGGAACAATTCCTTCCCAATCNTGGGCACTGCCAGGGATCCAGGGGCAGCCACAGCTGCTCTGGGCACCCTGTGCCAGGGCCTGCCCACCCTCCCAGGGAACAATTCCTTCCCAATCTCTAATCTAAACCTACTTTCTGTCAGTTAGAAGCCATTCCTCCTTGTCCTGACACTCCAGGCCCTTGGAAACAGATTTGACAAATTTCTGTTCTTTGGATTGTAGCTAAAAGCAGCAGAGTCCAAAAAAAAAGAGTCATCAAGATGGTCTTGATAATATTAAAGTGAGGAGTACCAATCAGAGAGACTTTTCTTATCAAAATTCTTAGATGTAGCAATTTACGTAGCTCAGTGTTCCTCCATGCTGTGCAGGTAAAAATTTTCAGCACCAGATGTATTAATTTTTAAATTTTTTTGATTTGGTACAAACTCTCTATTGTACTGGTGTTTCTAGCAAGATTATTATCATTCTGATGAAATCATTTTCATTCTGGGAATATCACTTAGTGATGAATCCTATGCCATTTAAATAATCATGAGTCTTTTGAGAAAATAATTACAATATAATGATTTCTACAGAGAACAATTTAAATTTTGATCAGAGGTTATCRGGGTCAGACATGATGTATTGCCTATCAGCATTTTCCTGATATGTCCAATCAGGAGGGATTTCTTGCTCCATTTTCTAATTTTCTTTATTTTTTTGAAACATTTTCATTTAAGATTAGGACAATTTCTGAAGTAGGAACTGCTTTTCCTTGTCAAACTRTGACTGATACTGATGTATGAGGGGTTTGTTTGCTTTTCAGGAAGGTATTCTATTTTCACCTGAATATTGATGAGGCTTTTACCACTGGCTTTAGAAGTATCCAATTTTTATTGCCAGTGATTTTTTTTCTTGCTTAAATATTTGCCTTTCTGAAATTCGGGCAGCAGTGAAATTTCTACAAGTGAAACAATTAATCTCTTCTTTGGTCGACAAATGCATAAGAGACTCTCTAGGAAGTGTGAATTCAATGCATGACATTGGTCTTGTATTCATTTCTACATGCAGATACTTCTATCAATGTGAATGTGATTTAAGGCTTTCATTCTCCCAAGGTCAGGAGAACTCAAGGCCATGTGTTTAAAGCTAAGCAGTCTGTAATTTGCTCCTCAATGAAGGACAAATGTGCATTTTCAGATGTTCTCAGATGTTTTCAGATGTTAATTTTTTTTACCCTATTTTTAGGGAAAGCAGATACACCATAAGCTTTCTTCTGTTTGCTAAAGGCAGAGCAAAATTTTAGCCCAAGGATCACTTTTTACGGCTATGAAGGTCAAGGTCCTCTGAGAAATTTCCTTTCTTGTTATGAAACCAGTCAGGGCTGGGAAACCTTTTTGTGCAAGTTGTGTATCACAGAATCCCAGAATCATTAAGGTTGGAAAAGCCCTCCCAGCCCATCGAGTCCAAGCTGTGCC
>RAHM01000625.1:34279-58515 GCA_003713295.1 Parotia lawesii | reverse complement strand
GAGAAAAGGATTTCCCAAAAGAGAAAATAATAACATGTTCATGCCAAATTAGGGGACATTTTTCAGTTATTTTAATGGAAAAAATTGCAGGAGGTTTGCAATCTTTGAAGCTCCTTCCAACCCAAACCATCCTGTGATTCTATGAAACATCTTGGTTCAGTTCTGGACATCAAAATTATTTCTGCCCTTTGGCTACTCACAAGTCTTAATTATCTGGTAACTAATTTATATTTTGGGTCCATGGATTCATTAAAGCAGCTTCTCACATTCAGACCTGGGCAGACTGTTCAGATGTATATTTTATAGTTTAGCAGACCTCTCTTGCCTGAAATTACCTTTTTAAGTTTATCGTATGCTTACCCTAATGACTCTGCCTTGATCATACGAATTTCTGTGTGGCCGAATTTCTCTTGGCGTGCAATCTGTATTCTTGAAGAGATGGAAAAATTTCTCTTTCCCTCAATAGTTTGCTCCTGTTATTCTATCGCAGTCACTGTTAAAGCCAATTGTTTTTAACAGCTTTTATTTGCCAGCCTTCACTTTTCATGTTGTGCTGTTCTTTGCTTAGTTGTAGAGCCCTTTTGTAACTGATATTTTCTCCTCATAAATGTGCCTATACAACAACAATTTTAATTGCTTTCAATCTTCCTTTTGCACAGCTGAATGGATTGAACTCTTTCAATCTTTCACCACGAGGATTTTTCTGCAATGCTTATATAACATTATGTCTCTCTCTGAGCCTGCTCCATTCTCCAAGCATGATTTTAAATATGGGAACACCCAATCCATGAGAAATATTCCTTGGCAGAGGAGTAAAATTATTTGTTTCCTTTAGGTTTGCACTGTGAATTGCTCAATCAGGGTGACATTAACATTAAGACCAGGCAGGGTCTGTCTTTCCCAGGGTGTTCCCTTTCCATTTGTATGTCTTGTATTTCCTGCCCACGGATGCTCAGCTCTGTTAAAATGCACCTTGTATGAATAGGGCTGTTTTGTCAGACATCAGGATTTACCTGTAAAAAAACCCTGTTGTAGTTGTTTGCCACTTTGCTGCTTTTTGTGTACCCTGCTGATGCTGTCAGTGGTGGTTTAGATGTTTCCAGGTGGTAGTAACTAGAATAAAGTCATAAAAAATAAAGCCAACCCACCTCTTCACCTCTTCTCTTAGCACAGAGACTGGAGGAAAAAACATAAGGCTTTAGGAGATTTTTATGGAAGAAGCAGTGTTCCTCCTCCTTCTAGATCTGGAGGATGAAAAACCTGGTAAAAAGTCAAGTCAGGGCTTACGTTCTCAGGCAGGTTCTCAAAACCCAGCAGAAAAMAGGAAGAAGCAGGAACCCGATTTCAAAATCTTTTGCCAAACACAGGTAGAGAATTTTATCTCCAGTTTTATCTACTAAACCACTGTTTCCTCATTTGAATTCTGCATCTGATCAGCTTTCTCAAGGCATTCCTATCAATCTTTCCAAGTGAATTACACATCTGGATTTCCCATTGTACTCTTCTCTGTGATGTTGCATTTTTCTTCTACTGAATAAACTTCTATGCACAATCTCTTAATTTTGCCTTGGGCAATTCATTCTCTGATATGCAAATATTGTAAATAATGAAAAACTTGGGACTTATGGCTTGTGTGTGTTTTTTTGGTTTTTTTTTTTCCTTGATTCATTCAAAGATAACACTCAGCAGCTTCTATTTTGAAACCCCTTTGCTGAATAAACCTTTGTGGGACAATCCTGTCCCTAGGGTACAAAATTTCCAGGTGAGTTATGAATCCAGAAGTGCAACAAGTGCTGAAATCTGAGGAAATCTGTGGTTAGGTGGTGCTCTGTTGATGTTTCAGCCTTCTCCTCTCTGTGTCCCTGAAGAGACAGTTATGGATCTGCTGACAGCTCAACCCTGTGGATAATCTTCCCATGCTCTCCTGGCCAGGTAAGAGTTTTGGGGATAGACAAAGGTGAAACAGCAAAGCTGCCATCACTGTAGAGAGAGCCCTTTGTAGCTACAGGAGAGAAGAAAAAATCAGCTTCATAGCTGATGAACTCTTTTCTGAGCAATTAGGCTTTCAGAACTGGGAATAGGTTTTGATTCTTTATGCAGTGAATCAAAATAGTATTCTGTATTTAGGAGGAGATGACAAGGTTAGTCATTTGAGTACACAGTGCTGTTGCTCTATTTTGGCTTGCAAAGAAATTTTTTAATGTGATTTAAAATTTTAAAATAAATCTCACTAATCTGTGAACTTGTGTTCTGAGTTTCCCCAGGTCATTCTGACCCGTGCTGCCTCAGAACTTTTTCCAGAGCACAGAGGACATCCACTTCAGGGCCAGAGAGCAAGGAACACATAAACCTGATTATTCACTTTATCTAAGCAAGAAGATGAGATACAAATTTAATCTGAAACTCTTGTGTTGTGACACATCTTTGTGTGGCAGATTGAACGAAACCAACCCAAATCAACATCTCAGTCTTTAATTCTTCTGCCTGTCTATTTAATATTGTTTGTAGCCAGTGAGTTGTGGCTGCCTTCACTGTGCAGTTCTAGAAGTACCACGTTCTCCTTGCTCACATGAAAATGTTCTTTACCACTGCTTCCRTTTGTGGGGTCAGGTTAAAATCCTGTGACATTCAAATCCTGGCTTTGCTCTAAGGATAAAKGAAGGGTGATTTGGTTTGATTATTTATCCATTAGCAGCCGGATTTCAGCCACTGCGTCAGCGGAGGTTGTTACCAGGATGGGTTGTAGGTGTATGGCATGTAGTATGGATAATCTAAGGTAGAATCCAGGGAATGCCATTTGGTCTTCCAYAGGCTTTCAGCAGGAATTTTAAACTTGCCGTCAACCTCCAATGGCACAGTCTCTGTAACGAGTTAATWTCTTTATTCAATTTCTCTATTTCAGTTTCCTCAGCATAGAAATGTATGGTATGCCCTAAACCAAACTCTAATGAAATAATTATATACGTATTGGATCATATACTCAAATAATGTTAAAGTCTACATACACTGGTACCTTAGAATTGAAAGAACTGTTACCTAAATAACATTTCCTTTTTTGAAGTAAATGATAATTAGGAGATTTAACTGGACTGATTCATTGATGAAAAGAAAATTAATATGAAGCCAAGATTCGCTTTGAGACAAATAATTAGAATTGACAACTGTGATTTTTTTTTTTTACCAGTGTAAGTTATATTTTTTGGACGAGGCTGAAATTGCTTATAGCGGGTGCTTATGAAACAGTTGGCACTTTGTGTAGCCTTGCTATGTGTGAGCTCTGTTCCTTGGAACATCTCCAGGAACAAGGTATCAGCAAAAGTAACTTGTCTCTAATTCCCATATTCTAGCACATAAAATACTAATGTGTGGTAGGACTGCACAGACAGCTTCTAAATGTAGTGTTGGCTACACCGAGTTACAAGGAGCAGGTACAGACCTCTCCAGAAACTTGAAGCTCGAAGGATTTCAGGATATTCTTCTCTTCATGRCCACTGGAGCTTAATTGCCAACACAAAAGCTGATGGTCCTTTGCCAAGATCCTTTTAAGTATATCAATGAGATCYATGAGAGTTGGGCTAGACCACAGGGGTCTGGGACAGCCTCAGTGCAGAGGATCACGGGTTGGATGTGTTACAGAAACCTGTAACACACACCTAGAGAGCCCCTTCTGCATCCACAGCAGCTGTGCATGGAATTCCCAAGGCCTTTTCAGTTTTATGTGGTCACTGAAGTCTTCACTACCACAGAATCCCAGAATCATTAAAGTTGGAAAAGCCCTTCAAGCTCATCCAGTCCAAGCTGTGCCCAATCCCCACCTTGTCCCCAGCCCAGAGCTCTGAGTGCCACCTCCAGCCCTTCCTTGGGCACCTCCAGGGATGGGCACTCCAAACCTCCCTGGGCAGCCCCTGCCAAGGCCTGAGCACCCTTTCTGCTTTTTGTACAAAAGGAAATTTTTGTATTAAAGACATTCTGTACTTCTGTTATCACTTGTCCTGTTCCTGTGCCTGGAAAATTTCCTTACCATGGTTTGATTCAAATAGTCCCCAATCAAAAGAAAACATCAAAGCTGCTGATTCTTTCTCTCTTCTTCTTCTTCCATCCCCCTTTTGATTTTCATCTTCTGCATGATGCTCTTTCTTTTCCTCTCCATCACACACAGCTCCTGTTTTTTGTGCTCTCAGTCATTTCTGTTCCATGTCTATTCATCAGCAAGAGGTAGGAAAGAATAAGTGGAACTGTGTCTGTTTGGAGCTGTGTAGCTCCAAGTTTTCACAGCATTCCTGGTAATTTATTTTCTGTGAGACCATTGCTCATTTGTCAAATTCAACTGAACTGCTGGATGGACAAATAGATGCTGTAATTACAGAGAAAACAAAGTGTTGTCTCCTCCTTTCCTAGTGACTGAGWAGCAAATTATTTCGACTTTTTCCTCTCATCCTCTTCTCACTATAAAATCCTGAAAGCAGGAAAGTGTAGCTCCTTTGACAGGCTTCAAGAACACAACTCTACCCAAGTCCTTCCTATTTTAATTATTTTTTAATCTAATAGTACAGAGATTACTGCGTAGTATCAATGAATTACTCCAAAAACTGTCAGCTTTAATGCATTGTTGTACACACTTGCAACAGCACCATGATCCAGTCAGACCCTTAGATTTAAGCTAAATTCTAGCCCATGTCCAACGTGGGAAGAGGAAGAGTGATTCCCAGGAAGAAAGTTAAACTTCCAAACAAAAAATTCAATATTTGATGAGCTTTCTGACAAAGATTAAGTGTATTTTTAATACAATGCTAATGATCATAGCAGAGTAGGGCCGTAATATATCAAAATGGAGCAGAATGGAAGTCCTGCAGGTTGGTATAATGAGAACTATTATTGTCACTTAGAAGATTGAACTGTTTCATTTAAGCAGTTCTGAATGCCAAAATGCTGAAAGTAAAATATCAGGAGTTGTTAACTGTAACGATTTTTAAATCAGGATCATTAAACAGAAGGATTACTGCAGGAGCTGGTGATGAAAGCTGTGGCAATAATGCATCCATTTAGCAGGCATTCAAGTTGTAGCAAAGAACATGAGTGTTAAAGTTAACAGTTCATGATTTAGAAAATTTTACTTCAGTCTTGAGCATTTTCCACTGTTTTTGTGTATGATTCAAGCAGTCTTTATTGGCAATGTGTGCTTAATATACCATGGTGGGGTGGGAGCTGCTGTGCAGGGGAGAGGAAATTATACATTCTCACAGGTCCAACTTTTTTCTGCAGTGAACTGAAAATTAATTAAAAAAAAATACAAACCACATCCCCAAAACCTCCATTGCTGTATTGCTCTGATTTTGTTATAAGTTTATGGCACTGTCAAAACAAGGCTCTGTCCATAAAGTTTGGAGTTTTGTGGCCATTTGCCCCTGTTTTGCTGAGTTTTGTATCTACTTCCAAAGACTTGATGTGTTAGACTGATGGCTACAGAATTGCTTTTCTAATCAAAGGAAAGCTCAATTTCTTGATAAAAAACTTCTACTTTTGGGTGTCTTGCTTGCTATACAGCTCCATGCCACAGATCATGTAATTCCAAATCACTCTGTGGGAGGAAATTATTAAAGGGAAGATGCAGCCTGCATAATCAAGGACATAAAAGGCTGGGTTTAAAAGGATTCATTCCAGAAGGCTCTTGAGGTTGTGTTGAGCTTCCTTAACAAAATAATTTCTCCATCCTTGCTCCTGTCCCTTCCCTCTGCCTCTCTTTTTTATTTTTTTTTTAATTTTTTAAGAAAATACAGTAAATATTCTAAAGTACAATGAAAGCATTACACTGTGTTCAGGACATTCAGGCTTCCATGTGTAGAAGGGCTTGGGATATTTGAAATTGCCATGAAAGTGTAGCAGAAACATTCTGTGTGTTGGAAGCTTCCACAGAGAAAACAAGATGTGATCTTACAAGTCAGAATGAAAAGGAAAAAAAAAAAAGGGGAAAAAATCTGACAGTGGTGCAGTAAAATCTATAGCAGGTTATCAGGAGAACCAAAGAAATCAAAATACAAAGAAGGGGATGAGTTGGAATGAGTTGTCTGGGAAAAACGACAAATGTTCTCAGGAGACTTAACAATGTGTCCAATTAAGAATCATTTTTGGTGTGCTGTGAAAGCACCCAGGAGTCCCAGCACTCTGTTGCCCTCAGCAGAGAACAAAGTGCTGACCCCAGAAAGGATTCCCGTTGAGTTACGTGGCCAGGAAACAGGGACACACTGGTTCAAAAAAACGAGGGAACCACTCCAGCTTGCTGTTGGCACTACTAAAACTTATCCAAAGGAAATTTTCCAGTTAAACTCCAGATTCCAAGCAATGCCTGCAGTGCACAGATGTGAATCTTGCAAGGGTAAAGTARAATGATGATTGGAGGTAAAATGACTCTGCTGTCTTTAATGTTTTCTTTTGCATATTTACTCTTATATTTGGAATAATTATCCATAACATATGTAAATCAAATGTTGTTGAATGTACATAGACTCCACGAGCAAACAAATTCATTTTCAAGTGAAGTCTCAACTTCCCTTCTTCCTATTCCAATTGAGAACATTTATAGAGTTTGGAGCATATAAAGTCTGGAAAGTGAAGTACAGGCACAGTCTGTACCACAGAGTGTCTCTTTTTTCATTAAAAGAATGAAGTCTTGTCAGTGCCATTTATGACTTTATTTAAGAATGTACAGCTGGTGCTTTTGAGGAGAATATGTAAATGATGGATTCTTTATAGGTTCAGTATTAAGTAAATACAGACTGCTCCGGCGTCATCCTATTTGATGCTGCTGAAAGGAACTAATCAAATAGCCTATAAATATCTGCAGTGTCCTTTTCCCTCGGAGGAGCAAGTTACTTTCTGTGAAATTAATTTCCATATTGTGTGTGCTAAACAGAGTAAGTGACAGCTCTCCTTTCAAAGGCGTCGTGTCATTACCTAGCAAACAAGTTTTGCATCATTGAAATTTAATATGGGCATCAATTTATAAATAGAGGGGTCAGCGGCCTGATAAACCATCTCTGGATCATGACAATGAAGCGTTCTGCTTCTTATCCTAAGGATGGAGGGAGGTGAAAAGCTGCAAAGTAGCCATTCTGATCACTGTGTCCATCCCTGTGAGAATCTGGATCTTTTTCTTTTGTATTATGTTATTCCTGGAGTATCCACAGGCACAATCCAAGCTCTACTATGCCTTAAAATATAACCAACTGTCTTCAGCTCAACAGGCAAAAAAGGCAACTTCCTTTATTGTTTAATGTCCTACGGCTGTGTTTGTTAGAGAACACTGGATCTGGTGCTGCCCAAGATGGGGAAAAAAGGGGTCCATTTTTAGCTGCTTTCTGTCCTGGATTCCTGCAGCTTTCAGTTGGGTTTGAGATCTGAAAAAAGGCATCTGAGTATTCTAATGCTTTCTTGACTGAAGGAACAATCCTGGATAGCTTTTCTCCTGGCCGGCCCTGTTGGAAGGGTGGAATCTTTGCACGACGCTGACGGAATCCCGACTAACGGGACCTCGGGGAAGGAGCCTCCTGCCTGAGAGCAGCGCTCACCAAACAGAGCAGGCGTGGTGAACACATCCTTGCACTGCTTTCCCGACCCATAAACTCACTCACTTTGGGTTTCCAGCAGCCATTGGATTATTTTCTGCTGGACAGTGCACACAAAGACACAAATTCATTCCTTTCATACTTGGGTTGCCAGTGGTATTATTTTACTTTTCAGTCCCAAGTTGAACCAGCTCGAACTGACAGCAGAATATAATTTATTCCCATATTGTGCATGCTGTAAGGGTTTGGATGGATGACTCATGTTGAAAATTTGAAGAGAGAGTTCATTCTGTCCTAATTTAAACCTACTCATTTTGCAAACTCTCTTTTACAACCTTGTTCTTTATAAGAAAATATCCCCTCGTAGAACAAAACATTTTAAATTATCAGAAAGATTAGACCTCAAAAACTGTAAGTTGACAACCAATCTATGGATAAAATTCTCCAAATACTTAATCTGGCTGTGCAGCACCTTATTGTTTATATTTTTGACAGGTAGTGTGGCCTTTCCAATGATTTTCGCTACATTTCACATCCTCCCTTTGAAAGGCACTTTATTGTCATCCAGATGTAGGTTATGTGCCTGCTCAACTAAAACATGGCTGTAGTTTAATTCTAGCAGTGATGAATTGCTGGAGTGAATTCATGCAAACAGGGAAATAGAAATTAAATTCATCACACTATGAAAACCATTCCTCCCCATGTAAATTAGTAGCTTTACTGCTAAAATCAATTTGTTTTGGAAAATTATGCAAAAATTCTCAAAGGACTTAGGTAGATGATTTATTATACTCTTACTGTTTCATAATATTAGAAAATGAAATTTATTCACACAATATTAGATGGCATAAGCCGAGAGATTTAGTGACAATTTCTGTTTATTACAATTAATCTAGGTTGTCTGTGGTGACAGAATTCCCACAATGTGTAGGACATAATCTTTATGAGAGATGCTTTTTATTAAACTGTACACAAGTGTTCTTCATTTGAATGGAACAGATCAATTACTTCTCTATTTCAAGGCCTTTCGATTGTTCTAATAATCTCTAATGAAATTCAGTGTTTATATGAAAACCGTTTGTATTCTGAATTCTTGAAATATCAGAACTTCACAATGCCCTCAGAAAATAAACAGCTCCTCACATCTTTTAAGCAATGTGAGTGGGAGCTATTTAAAATTACTTTAGWCGTCTTGCTCAGGGCTCTAAAACTCAGTTTGTAGTTCATTCATGCCAAGAGTCCTGCAGCTGAAATCATTGGTGTTCCTGTTAAATGCACGTGGCTATCACTTGATGGGATCTACATCCCTAAAGAAATACAAAAATACTGTGCTAGGGATACTGGGGGTGAGGAGACAGGGAGTGGAAAATAGGATTCAATCAAGTAATTAACRTCTGGGCAATAAATTATAGAGCCAGAGAAATGCATTAAAGATAATAAATAGGCATTTATAATGTTTACATCTTAGTTACGGAATGCTGGGCTGGACAATAGAAATTGTACATATGTTTGCATAAGCTCTTTTTGTGTTGCCCTCCCTGGGCATTAGCCAGTTGTAGCAAGTCCAGAAGGTTTGTCCTCTCTGAGAGGCCTCTGCCCATTTACCTGCACAGGTTTAACTGGACAGTGGGGCCCAGGCAGGAAACCATCACCCCAAAGGGAGGGAAACAAACATCACAGAGCTCAGCTTAACCAGAGTGCAGTTAAACATATATAACAAAAAGGCACCAAAATATTGCTTGCCATATTTCAGAGATCTATTGCAAAGAGAGATCTCAGAATCACAGACTRGTTTGGGTTGGAGGGAACCTTGAGGCTCTTCCCATTCCACCCCTGCCATGGCAGGGACACCTCCCACTGTCCCAGGCTGCTCCAAGCCCCAATGTCCAGCCTGGCCTTGGACACTGCCAGGGATGAATTTTGTTCCTTTCTCCTAGTAAATCATAAATCTAATGAACTGTAATAACTTTTTTTTGCAGAGGGAGATGCAAAACCACTTTTAAAGTTTCTACCATGGCCCCCTTTAATAATTTCAGAAGATAACTTTTGACATGAATAAAATACATCACGCAAAATATTGTGAACTTGAACATTCATGTCAGTTTTAGGCACCAGACAGGTTGCCTGTGTTACCTCAGAAGTCTCTAAATATCTTTATGTGAAGAATACCAAATTAGTATTTTCAGACAAAATTTAAATATTTGTTTTAACCAATGGTATCAGTTTTGGTTTTTTTTTTTTTTTTTAAAAGTCTTCTATGCCAGAACTGTCTTACATTCACTAACTTGTGTCTAGGCATGTTGCACTGAGTCAGGGAGATGCAGCAGCAGCTCTGAAGGGCGAGGGAAGCTTTGTGAACATTAATTATAATGTCAGTGGGCTGGCAGGAGCCCCAGGGCCCAAGGGTGATGTTATGTGGTGCCAGGTGACAAAATGTGGTGACCCTGGAGGTGGCCACATGAATTGGCCACTGAAGCTGGCAGGTTCCAGTGAGGTTCACACCTGTGCTCCTAAACTTTGATCTCCAGGAGCTTCATTGTGTGAAACTTAGAACTCTCAGTGTCCACTTTCATATCTGTTGTTCCTTTCCAGGTGCCCTCTCCATMAGGAATCTTTCAAATCCGTGGATGCAAGGTATAAAACCAGCCTGGGACAGAGGTGCAGAGTATTCCACGTAGCAGTGACCTTTACATAACCATTTTTATAGAAGTGATGCTGTCAGGTATCTCATGGTTTGCCCACCCTCATCTCCCTCTGCCCAAGTGCAGGAGCACTTTTGGGAGGCTCCTTCCCCTCAGCAAAATTTGGAGTACTCTAATTCCAACAGCAGTGTTGAGGTACTMCACAATGTTTGTTGATTTAAAAGGATTTTCTCTCAGCCCTCCTCTCCCTGAATAGTGTTCTGCAAGCTCACAGAGTTTGTGTAAATAGGCACTGACTAATCGTGTATTCACAGTGGGAAATTTAGAAATTACTGTGTAGGGAAAACCATATGGAAAAAACTAGTTTTGTAATTTATTTTTAATGGCAGTCTTTTCCTATAATCAGAAACTGGCTGACAAAATATATAATATGATGCCTGACAAGGGGTTGTCTTTTCTAGTTTATGTCTTTTCTATTTTATGTCTTGTCTTTATGTCTTTTCTACTTTACTCCTTGAGGTTTTTTCTAGAGTCAGATTTTTTGTCCTTTGAATCTTTTTTATTGGCAGATTTCTGCCCACGTTGTGGCTTTAACATTTATAAAATCTGCTGTATTTTAATATCCCCTTTCATTTTGTACCAATGGAGTCCACCTTGACAAAGCACTTGTGCTTCTATGATTCAAAATTCTGCTGTGGTGCACAACTCAGAGGCTTCTGTCATAGTTATAATCGTAGCAATTGTATTGTGTAGAAGAAACCCAAAACCCAGAGAAAACTTACTGAAGGAATACTTTTCAATGGAATATGTTGGGTTTTTTTCCAGTTATGAAATCTTGCTTTCTAAACAAGCAGAAAAGTTAAACTGAACCCAGCTACAAACTGTCTTCAAAAATCCTTAAACTTTTCTTGCACTGAAGTGATACTGAAAACAGATTTTAAGGAGGAGAAAAGAGTTCAAGGAATGCGGAGGTATAAGATAAAAAACTGTCCAAGGGTCAAAGCAGGGGGGGTAAAATTCCATGTGTCAAACATAACAAAGTGGCCAAGAAGACTGGATTCATCACCACCAGGCATTTGGGCTTCCAGGTTGGAAGCAACTTGCCCAGCAGCTGGAATAAGGCAGGCAGGGAGCATTGGAGGCTCCTTGTAGCTAGAAAAGACTTTCTAAAGGTACTAAAAGGTGACTGTGATACTTCCATGGTAGTTCTTGCCCCAGTGGGAGTGAAATGCTTTGTTCTGATGCCTGTTTTGCCATTAGTTTAATTCTTTTGTTTGGTTCTAGACTCGTGAGGGCAAATCTGAAAGCAAGGCCRTTGGCACTTTAGGCACACAAATCTTTTTAAACTTGGGAATTCCATCCTTACGTCACATATCTCCTTGCCTTTGGAACTCTTGTTTTCAGGGGGAGTTCTCACATGTTAAATGTGAAAACAAAAATAACAAGTCCACAATATTGCTGGAAAGCTTTTTTATATGTAATATAGCTCCTCCCACTGAGCACCAGGGTGTCTGAGTTTTGCACCGTCTGTTATACATTTATATTTAAAACTTTTATCTTCCAGGCTTTGTGACTTTGAATAGTCTCAYGAATCACATCAGCCTTCTGCTTTAAACAATGGCTCATTCTTCTTCAGCACAATGCAATCATCTGACAAAAAGGGAACTATACAAAGGTAATTAAAGCCACTTTTATGGCACAACTGATAATTTTTAAAGTTCAGATACTACGACTGTTCAATATCTTACTCGGAAAAAGTAACTCACATTTTACCGAAACCAGTTTAATTTTCTTTAATTGGTTGATTGAAATTAATAAATTCGATTCTTTTGACACAAAGAACTTCGTAACTTTCAGGTAATGGATTGCCATGGCAATGTGGAACATCAGGAAACATTCCTCACGAAAGCAGGAGGGAAGAGATGCCAAATGAGCAGCACCACGCTGTGGGTCATCCACAAGATGGCAATAGCAGAATGAGTTCCTGGAAGTTCAGGCCTTTATGAAAATGTGCTCTTTGCATCTGATACTTATTTGGAAATTTAACTGGGATCAGAGCAAAGCTGGGATAGAAGTTGGTTGCTTTGCCATCTTCTTGTTCACAGAAATATAATACGATTATAAAATATAAAGCATAAATTTGCATTCAAGCCTCTCTGACCTTATTTAAAAGATTTAATTTTTTCAGCTGGTCATTGACACAGTAGCATTTCTGCTACACAAAATGCTGTGAATAACATTTCTCTTCTTTCCCTCTATCCAAGTTCTATAGTCTATGAATGGTCCAAGCTGAAATGTTTTGAACATTCGTATTTTTCACAGGTCTGTGTGACTGTTTGCTTGAAGTTAAGCACTTGAATAAAAGTCCTAATTTTCAGTGACGCTAAACATGTCCTAGTATGGCAAACTGAGGCAAATAGGTGTTTCTCCAAAGAATTTGGACTGTGTATTTAATACCTCTCACCTTTAAAAATCTATTTCTGAGAGCTTATTCCTGCATGCTGCTACATTTTGAAGCATTTCAATTGCCTTGAAAGCAAAACAAAATTTAAAAAAAAAATCCACACAAACACATTAAAAAAAAAAAAAAGGGGGGCACTATCTTTCGATTTTTTTTTTTTTAATTCTCTCAAATCAAAATTCTTTATCAAATTTAGTAACTAAATGAAATAATAGAGCTATAGTCCTTCTTTTCTTCCAGTGCCTGAAGCAGCTGACAGGAAAGAGGGAGAGAGACAATTGCCAAGGGCTGGAGGGCCAGGACACAGGGAATGGCTTCCCAGTGCCAGAGGGCAGGGCTGGATGGGATATTGGGCAGGAATTGTTCCCTGGGAGGGTGGGCAGGCCCTGGCACAGGGTGCCCAGAGCAGCTGTGGCTGCCCCTGGATCCCTGGCAGTGCCCAAGGCCAGGTTGGACATTGGGGCTTGGAGCAGCCTGGGACAGTGGGAGGTGTCCCTGCCATGGCAGGGGTGGCACTGGATGAGTGTTAAGATTCTTCCAACCCAAACCATTCCATGATTTTACGATTCATGACTTTGGACAAGGAGAGTGCTGGTACATTGATGTTCCTGAGGTTTGGATGCCCATCACACCCAATGAGGAGCTCAATCCACCTGTCCAAACACAGAATTTCAGCATCTGAGCCCTCATCCATCTCTGATCTGCCACCATTTAGCAAAATTAGGTGGAGAAAAAAAATGAAAATGCTCGAAAACAACATCTCCCATAGTCAATAAACGCCTTGTGCTGTTTGTGAGTTGCATCACCCCTGCAAGTTGCCTTTCTCCACTGGCCATACAGGAAGCCTCCAATGACCAGGTAAATTGGGCAGATGCTTTAGCCAAGGAATCTCCACCAGGTGTAAGTATTTCATTGCCCAAGACTGCAATCCTGTGCCCGAGTGCTTTCCTGCAATACAGTTTGGCTCTGGAGGTATTTTTGCTTCTTTTCTGGCTGTGTACAGTGTATTTCACTTATTTGTAAATGTCCAACAAAACCTTAATCTCCTTCACTCTATGTTGATATGGCAAAGGCAGATAGTCTATATCTCTTAAAACCTACTGCTGATGTTCCTAAAGTTGGCTTTTCTTCATTCAAGGGAGGTGAAGATGAAGGTCAATATTGCTGTAGTGAATTTGTTATGAATTTGCATAGAGATTAAGCAGGCACCTCATTGATGTGGAAACAGAAGTTACAGACAAAGTTAATATTTTATCTGAACACTGATTTCAGTGACTTTTATAAACACAAAGTGTCATTTGGATTTCCACCTCTTTTTGAGGAAGCAAACATGTGATATGGACAGTTACATGTGAATGGTTACAAAACTGACTAAAAATAAATGTTCATTCTTTTGCTCTTGTTCTTGACTTGTTCMCTGATCATCTAAAGGTGAATGCCCAAATGGATTTCCAGCAATATATCCTGAAATTCCTTCCTYTATGCACACGCATTGGGTGAAGGTGTTTATTAAGTTACAGTGTCAGCCTTGACAAATTATCTATTGCATATATTTTGGTAAATCCAGCAATATTAAAGGTACAGAAGAAGAAGATGAAATCTTAAGAGTCATGGGTCTTATCTTAAATGAGAACTGCCAAAAGCTTATTAAAAATGACATGGGAACATAGGCTCTACTTAAATATTGTAATTTTTTTTTATTACTCTGGCTCCAGAGCAGGACAAGGGCATCCATGGACTATGCAGATGTTTGGAATCTCTAACGCCTTCTGGGACAACAGGAGGGCAAAAAYGACCCATCACTCTGCCTGAAAAAAGTGGAAGGTGGCAGTGATCAGCCTGTTTTGTTTCTTTTCTTGTTACTGGGTGTCTGTAGCTCATAAACACTCGTGAATTGTTTTCCTTTCAACGACTTTCTTTAAACTTAATCGAAGCAGAGTGAGCAGGGTTTAAAATCTGATCTTATCAGCCGAATCTCAATTCCTAGTTTTCTGTAATCAAGAGTTCAGTTCAAGTCTAGAGCATTCGTAGAGAATTAGACCTTTTGATTAGAGATGGTTGCTAAAGCAGACTCACCCTTTCATTGTAGCCCTTGCAGAATTGTACAATTTATGGCTCACATTTACCAGGGTTGTGCAAGGATTTCTCATTTTCTAAATTCAGGTTATCTTACTCCTACCCTTTAAATTCATGTTACCTTTGCCCATAGGCTGTGGACAGGAGTGACTTTTGAGGTTTAGGTTTTTATTTAACCTCATATCAGTTCTGCAACCTGGTCTAAAATGAGCTAGTTAAACTCCTGTTCCCATTAAACTAAACCATTAGGTTTAGTTTTAGCAATCTAGAAGGTAGGTGAGATGAATCCTGGGTATGACCCTGCTATCCCATTCACTAGAAAAACTAATAATATATATTACGGTATAGAAGAGCTGAGTCTTTAAATTAAGAGGCAGCTTTCAAGATTGTCAGTAAAATGCARATTTTTTAATTTATATGTAAAAATGTAAATTTTTAATTGATATGTAGATATATACTATCTCTGCTGTCTTTGGTTGATGGAAACTCTCAAAAATTATCACTCAATGCAATGCACAACTTTTTCTCCTCTTGTATTTTTAACTTGGCAGAAAATATAGAAACAACAGACTCCCAGGTGAGTAAAGACAATCAAGTATTAATCAAATCTCCAGTATATTCTAATTTGACACTAATTACTTTGTTATAATTCATTAATAAATATTTAATTTGGCCTTGAGCATGGACTGCTTGTTTGTTCCTGTAAAAACCAAGCATGAAATCTTTGTTTCTTAAAAATTGTTCCCTGGGAGGGTGGGCAGGCCCTGGCACAGGGTGCCCAGAGCAGCTGTGGCTGCCCCTGGATCCCTGGCAGTGCCCAAGGCCAGGTTGGACATTGGGGCTTGGAGCAGCCTGGGACAGTGGAAGGTGTCCCTGCCCATGGCAGGGGTGGGATGGATGAGTTTTAAGTTTCCTTCCAACCAAACCCTTCCATGATTCATTGATACGACTCYAGATTTTGAAAGTATCTAAAGTTCCATCATCTAAATAATTTGGAAGATTTGGGCATTTCTTGCCAGGAGAGTTGTTTTCCCTGGTACCATGTTGAACATCCACAGAGGTTCACACTCACTTCTAGTCAGCCTGGGGATATTTCTGCTCCTTTGGTGCCCACATACCTTTTTCTTTTTTCAGCAGAGGGATGCAATGTGATTCTCACAGTATCATCCACACTCACATTCAGATGGACCAGCAGCCGTGAATAGGGATGATAAAAAATGTACAGGACAGGTAAAAACTGACAATAATAATCTAGAAATGCAGGAAGCTCTGAATATGATTTCGCCTCATAGCCCTGTATCAGTTGCTGGCATTTCTGAGGAACATTCCTAACCTTTAAAATAGGGAGACTGGCTTGTGCAAGGTCTTTAACTGGTGCACATTTCTCCTGGATATTCAGTGCCATTCTAAATGACCATCCAAATACATCTGAATTTTATTCAACATCATCCTAAATGACCATCCAAGTATATATGAAGTTTCAAATGGTTATTTTTGTCCTGTATTTATGGTTATGGACTACCTTTTAACTCCTACTGCCCTTGATATTAATAACAGATGTATGCAGAGATTAAAGACAGGTGTTCCTTTTTTCCCTCTCATCCCTCCTGCTAACATCTGAAAGCCTTGTTCACCTCCTCTCTGTCTAATGATTAGATATGAAAATCAGATAAGCTCACTAAGCTTTCATACTTACTTGAAAGGAATAAAAGAAGTGAATTCAATAATATGAGGCTTTAAACTTAATTCCTTTGGGAATTAATTTTTCCCCTATTCTGTACTATGGAGGTGGGGTGGAGTTCCTGTAATTGCTGAAGCTGTAACTGGAATAGTTTGCTAATCTATTGCATTGCATGCAATCCCTGATGGCTTTCATGAGTGGTAAATACAAAAAAAAAATCTGGAAATTATGACTTAACCAAGCAACCTGGGTTATGTGTCTGTTCCTGAGCAGTGCTGTTACTTTAGTGCTAGAGTGGTCATATACGAAAACCCTCCTTTTCCCCGAGTCCCAACACATCCCTCCACACTCAAACTCCCATGCCCTGCTCTGTGTGTGTATGTAGGGTTTGACTTGTTTTTAAAAAAGGGCCAAAGTGAAAAGTCCAAAGAGATGAATGAGCCAAAAACATCTTCACAATCTATGTTCTGTGCCCTTGTATCACAGGAGGAGAAACTACAGAGATGCAGGCATTAAATTGAAACTTATTGGTCCCGTGCAAGGCAGTTTGATATTTGTGGATAATTGACATCCTGTATCTAATAGCAAATTCTGTTATTCTTCCTATTTCTTCTCTCCTAGGCAGAGGATCAATAGCCACAGTCAAATTTAAACAGCACGGGATCCACATGCACTACTGTAGTTGATCAAAGTTGTGTGTAAACAGGGCAGAAGGAGCCTCATTCCATTGTGCTGCCCTACAAGGTGGAATTAAATCACCTGTAGTATGATTATAACTTAGGTTTAAAGGGATCTCTGAAGGCCATTTGATCTGACACCCTGCTCAGAACAAGTTGAGCAGCACATTCTAGTACTTCACAAAAGTTTATGCAGAAAAAAACCAAAAAAAAACCCCCAAAAAACCCCTTTAAAAATCTCTTATTGAGAGGGTTTGTGTAAAACTTGAGCTTTCCTTTCCTGTAACTCATTATTTCACAATGACCAAATGAAAKAGCAGCTTTATAAATAAACCCTCAGTGAAAGGTGCTGCTTGTGTGGGCTCACTGCCACATTAGGGATGGTCTCTGCTGCTTCCAGTCCTCTGTGGGGAGGCAAATTTTGATATTGCTCCACAATTTCAGTGGGAGGATTTTTGGGAGGGAGGGTCGTATTTTTGGACAGCAGTTGGAACAGATATGCAGGATGCACACAGTGATTAGGGGGTGATTTAAAAYGTACTGCACTGCTTGTTTTGAGAGTTGGTTCTTATTCCCAGGACGGTTTATCTGCAAGAGAAATCAAAATTAATTGATTTCCAAACACTGCCAGTGCAGATGTTTCCCACAGAATCCAGTGCAGAATTTTGTCCRGTAGGTTAGATAGCATTTATGTGCCTCAAATATGATTCCTTTGTTTTTCTAGAGCRAAACTTCACACTGAACTACTCTGATGTCTCTGGCTTCCCAGAGTAAGTCAGGATATCTTTTGCTTTGCAGTAAAAGGAGCAAGTCAGAGCTGCACAAAATTTGGTGAAAACACAGCCCAGGCTCTTTCTGTAGTCTTGAAAAATACTTTCTGATTTTTTTCAGGAAATTGTTTGTTTTTGTGTGTGCCTGTGGAGCAAAGGGAGMGCAGCAGCAGACATTGGAACAACTCTGAGAGAAGACTTCCCCCTGCCTGCTGCCCACTAACTCCTCTGCCCCTCTGGTATTTTTAGTCTTTCTTCCTCAGTTTACTCCTCACAAGTAGCAGTGCCTTTTGGGCCATCCAGGCAGATTTKAAGCAGTGAGTAGGTGCCTTTCTAGGGAAGCATTGGTTACTCTGGAGTTTGGAAGGGGARTAGATGCCCCTGCAGCTGGGTGCTGGGGAAGCTCCGGTAAACTGAGAGCTCCTTGAGGAAGAACCAGTGAATTTAGGCACCCACCGAGGTTCAGCGGGGCCATGAACAAGGCTAACTGGATCAGAGACTGTGATTTGGTCAATTCTGTGAGCCTAAAATCCCCTTTAGGGAGGTGGTATCCTAACCTAACTTTTTGYCTCCTGTGGTTTCCCTGGGCCTCACAGCCACATAATCTGCTATGTTTTGGAAATGCAYCAACTGCAGTTGTTGTATTTAACACCTGGGGGTATTTGTGCCTGATTTGGCAGGGGAGGGCACAGAAAGGGAAGACAGATTGCTGCATCCATTCCGARCAAATAAAAGTATGGATTACTGAATATGGAATCCATTTCCCCTGCTGATACCCAGGTGACAAATTGTAACTCAGATGCCAGAGCTGAATAGGAGGGGATCTCTGTGTTTCATATATTCCTCCTAATCAACTATGCATCTCTCAGCTAGAAGAGAAATATTCTTATCCCAGCACAGACTTTGCTCCAAATATTACTTTATTATCTGATTGTCAGACAAACATGCCAAGTAATAAATTGATTTTCACAAGAAATACAGTAGGTGAAACCAGTGTGCCAGCAGAGAGCCTTTTGAAAGCCGTGTGACAAACAAAAGCACAAATTGAGCTTGTGAGGTACAACACAGTCCCTGTGACTTGCTATGGGACCAGGCAAAGAGGGGCAGGAAACACCAGATGTTTTGATATTTATTTTGTTTAGGACATAGAAAGTTGCTTTAAAATAACTGCATATTAATAATAAGTATGGTTGAGAATTAACCCTCCTTGCACAAAATAAATATATATAGATTCGTCAAGGCTCCTAGTTGTGCTTTTCTTGATGTTGATAATGAGAACAAGTTGAAATGGTTTTTTGTTAATGAGCCGGTTCTGTTCAGATGGGATCAGAGTCCTGCAGCATGTGCTGCTCAGCTGTGTAACTCAGCAGTGCTCTGCTGAGCTTCTCATGCTTCTGACAAGGCAGTGAAGAATCAGCATCATTTGTCAGCCTGAAATAGTCTATTTTTTTTCTTAAGTCCTCCAAGGTTTTTTCATAGAATCATGGAATAATTTGGGTTGGAAGGGACCTTAAATCCCATCCCATTCCACCCCCTGCCGTGGGCAGGGACACCTTCCACTGTCCCAGGCTGCTCCAAGCCCCAATGTCCAACCTGGCCTTGGGCACTGCCAGGGATCCAGGGGCAGCCACAGCTGCTCTGGGCACCCTGTGCCAGGGCCTGCCCACCCTCCCAGGGAACAATTCCTGCCCAATATCCCATCCAGCCCTGCCCTCTGGCACTGGGAAGCCATTCCCTGGGTCCTGGCCCTCCAGCCCTTGGCAATTGTCTCTCTCYGTGTTTCCTGCAGCTCCTTCAGGCCCTGCAAGGCCACCCTGAGCTCCCCCCAAAGCTTCTCCTCTCCAGGCTGAACAATCCCAGCTCTGGCAGCCTTTCCTGCCAGCAGAGCTGCTCCATCCCTCTGACCATGCTGGTRCCTCCTCTGGGCTCTGTGCAGCAGCTCCAGCTCCTTCCTGTGCTGGCCCCAGGGCTGGGGCAGCTCTGCAGGTGGGGTCTCASCTGAGGGGGCAGAGGGGCAGAATTCCTGATTGAATTGACATGAGGGGTATTTGCAAGCTCAAGAACCGTGGTTTTTTTTGGATTTCCTCACAATGATGAAGCCGCAACACTAGGCCAGGAGCACATTTCTTTAAAATGTTATGAAGTACCTTTATGCTAGAATTCCCCCAAACCTTTCAATAACAGGACACATGCAAAAAAAAGAAATTTGCTGGGATAATAAATCTTTTTCTGTGCCTACCTTGTGAGATGACTACATATGAAAATGTCTTGAAGTGCCGAGCACACCCTGAAGGCGCAGGACAAGGTCTTCAGATAGTGAACATCACTGGATACCATCACTGAAACCAATATTTTAAAAGTCAACTCACCGAGTTCTCTAAATATGTTAAAAACCCCACATTGCTTGCAGCACCTTACCATTGCATATTCGGCCTTAAGGACTCTGGATTKTTAATGATGAAAATAATTATGTTTTTAAAGGTACTTTGCAGCAGAGGGTTATTGCAGACAAAGCAAAATGAAAGGAAACAGAAACATGGCTCTGGATATATTTGAGAAAATTATAAATCTTCACTTCCTTCTTTAGATAAAATTGTTTTAAGGTAAAGCTAAGACAACCRACCAATGGATATTGCTGCTATACAGTTTTTAAAACAATTATTGTATGTATATATTCCTTTGGCAAAAAACCATAATTATCATCATAATTAGGATGCAGATACATTCATACTTTGGAGTGAATGGCATTGGACCTATAATTTTGGATAATTTAAACAGCTGCTCTTTATTCAGGAGAACTGTTAGTTATAAATAATTATCTGGTTCTACAAAGGCAATTGTTAAAACTAAAGGGATCTTCACAGAAAACAATCCCACGTCATCAGGCAGAATAAAGGTTTATGCAAAGCATGGGAGAGCATAAGGGCTTCATTAGTTATTAATTTGTGAAGTGATGCATGTCTGTGAGAGAAGTGGGAAGACAAGAAGCATCTGTGTGAGGCAGGAGTGAAAGAGAAATGTTAGAGAGAAAGGGCAGAAAATCAAGGACACAGCTTGAATGGAGCTCTGGCCTTGAAAGAAAGCTTAGCTGGGCTCTTAATTCAAGACTTAGGTTAAATACAGCAGATTTTGCATTTTTCTATTGAATAAACAATAAAACAAACAAACATCTCTCCCTTGGACACCTCCAGGGATGGGGACTCCAAACCTCCCTGGGCAGCCCCTGCCAMGGCCTGAGCACCCTTTCCATGGGGAAATTCCTGCTGCYGTCCAACCTGAGCCTCCCCTGGCCCAGCCTGAGGCCGTTCCCTCTCCTCCTGTCCCTGTTCCCTGGGAGCAGAGCCCGACCCCCCCGGCTGCCCCCTCCTGTCAGGGAGTTGTGCAGAGCCACAAGGTCCCCCCTGAGCCTCCTTTTCTCCAGGCTGAGCCCCTTTCCCAGCTCCCTCAGCCATTCCTCCCAGGAGTGACCCTCCAGCACTTCCTTCTGCAAGGAAACATCGGCTAAAAACCTCTGACCAGGGTCATAGAGAAGCCAGGACAGGTGAGATTCTGTGGCAGAAGTTTATTTGTTCCCTTTTGACAAAACCCTTTATTCAGACAATATTGCTCATTTCCCTAATAGAAATATGTAATGGAATGTTTTGGGGTTTTTTGGGGGGTTTTTTTTGGTTTGGTTTTTTTTTTTGGTTTTTTTTTTTGTTGTTGTTGAGCACAAGATTTGCAAAGCTAAACCTGTATTTTTTCACTGAACACAACTTCCTTGACAAGTTCTACATTTATTGGCCACTGGAAATACTATGACCTTCCACGTTAACAGCTGTCTAGTGGGCCCTTGTTTAACTGTTTGGCACTGAATTTGAAAATGTTATAGCTTTTGGTRGTGCCTGAGACCATTAATTTAAAATGTTATGCCATTTTAGAAGATAATTATGTTTTGTGAAAGGAGCCAAAATGGAAATCAGTTTGTCTGGKTTTTTTTTTTTAATMTAGTGAATAAAGTAAGCCCCCAAATCAAGTCCATGTTACATTCAGAGCCACACCCCTGTTAGATGTGCTGAATATCTATGAAAGATCCATTCAGGATCTGTTAATGGCATTGTCAGACTGAAGGGATGAAATATAGAATGTTTTCCTATTATTTGTGTAACAAATTCCTGTGAACATGTAGATATGGAGATGCTTAATTATTTACAGTTCAAGTTAATTTTCGAAGCAAAGCTCATTAATTTTTGCAGTGCTAGGAACTCAGTGTGTTGTTGCAGTGAAGATATTAAATTAAAATATCAGATTTTGGCAATTAGGTATTATTCTCGTGAGACAGCAGGAGTGTAGCTAAATATTGTTATTTACTTTACAATATCATAATTACACCTACCAGAGTTTGATCYTGAAACATGATTAAAGCAAATCTCCAACCACAAAGGTCTAAAAACTGAATATTTTTTAGGAAGACAGAAAGAGATTAAAAATAGAAAATGAAATCGACAGCAAATTACTTATTTCAAGAAATATGAAACGTGTCACATGAACTCTTGAAAAGGGACTACCAAAGACAGAGTATTAYTTAAGTAACATTCAGTTAAAAGCTCCCTCGTAAATCTGTGTATGAATAACGGTGCTGTTCACGAAAGTCCCAGACTTTTGTGTTTAAGCTTGTTTTTCCTAAAGATGTTAAGTTCCAAACATGGCGCCTATTTGTGTTATTTTGGTGTTATACAGAAACCATCATTCTTGTTCTACAGAAGATTCTGAAATTGGGTAAAACAGAATATACACAAGTCACTGAAATTAAACTGGAATAACTCTGAAAAAATTCAAATGCAACAATGTTTGGTTAAAAAGATTTTAGAGAAAGACATTATTGTGGATTTGTCTTTATTTAGATGAGTAAGTAACAGCAATGTGCAAGAGGGCCTCAAAAAATAATGAGTCTACTCTAAACTGTGGATAAAGAAGAAAGAAAAGCAATCTCTTCTTTTTTTTCTGATAAAAGGTGGAGTGCTAAGGAATATTTGGTTGTGACTTGTGGAGAGCAAGAGAAGTTAAATACCTTAGCCGGGTCTCATTCACGTGTCTGATGTGGGACAGGTGGGATGTATCTGTTTAGAAATACATTCTTATYGTAAGATTGAAGTTATTCCTGTCTGTACATCTGTGAGTGAGAGACTTCAGACTGCACAATAACCAAACCAAAACTGCAACTTTCAGTTATAAAAATGTGGGAGTCGTAGGTGAAAGCAGAAGAAAGGAAAGACTGCCAGTAGGATTCTCTGTTTTGTCACAGTGACTCAAGCGATTTCTCCCTGAAAAGGACCAGTGTGTAATTTGACACTACATAGAGATTTGTTTGCAAAGAGCCCCAGGGATGGTGGTGGTCTTGGTGATGCCCAGTTTGTTGCCTGGTTGTGACAATCCACCCAGAAATGTGAGGGAAGTCCCAGGGTGGCTCTGAAGTGGCAGCCGTTCAGGCTGGCCTTGGCTTGGGAGGTGTCAGTAGAGTGACGGGAGGGAGGACCTGCCCCTCATGGAGACTTCTGCCTGCTTTTCTGGTGAATTATAAATGAGTTGTAAGTGAGGAAGGGCTGGAATGTTATCTCAGTGCTCATGTACAGTGCATCCCCAGCTATGGGTGGAAGGGCATGGGGAGAGAGGCTGGTTCTGCCTGCTGATAATTATTGAGCCTGCTCTAAATGGATGCCTTTTTATCTTTCCCTGTTGCACCCAGTTACGTCCTGTTTGAAGCCATTTCACTTACTGCTAGGAAGGGAAGCAGCTCTGCTCATCCTTGCATAACTCTCACCAGGGCTTCAGCGTGGGTTCCTGAGCTATTACTGTTAACTTTCCTAGGTTACCCCTGGGGARGGTCCCAGGTGCTGGGAAGGTGGGCTGGGAAGAGGATGACAGAGCGTATCATGTCCTTCTGTGATCCCCTTCACTGGAATCCCTTCACTGCAGCTGCAGGGTGGGCTCTGGGTGGGAGCCCCAGGCCAGAGCCTGTGACCTGACCAAGGATTTGGGGACCTGTGGCACAGCAGGGTGAGGGACACCCAGAGTCACAGCAGGGGAGCAAAAGGAACCCAAGGAAGTTACATCCGCTGAAATGTCCAGGTCTGGATGTGGTCTGGATGAGCCTGTGGTGATGGTGAGCTCGGCGAGGAAGCTTTTCTGGGTTCTGAATTGTTTAGCCCTGCATAAATGTGTTTCAAGGCATTGCATGACGTCACTCATCCAATGTTTTCAGCCTTTTGTTGAGAATTGAGTGAAGAGCTGGTACACAAATAGCGGGCAGTGCTCAGTGCATCAGGTGGAACAGGCCGGGCTGGCTCTGCTGCTGTCCAGTCCCCAGTGCAAATGGGATACGTGTGGG
>RAHM01000625.1:0-33616 GCA_003713295.1 Parotia lawesii | reverse complement strand
CTGTGTGTGGGGACACCCCGTGTCTGGGCTGTGGGAATGCTGTGCTGTGTGTGCAAACGTGCAGTGGCCACACGAGTCCCCGCCATGGGTGTGTGTCACTGCCTGGCCTGCACTGGGGCCTGCAGGGAAGGGCTTGGCAGGAGTGACGGTGCCACAACACTGACCTTTTAGAGAAATGGAGTACAAGTAACCCCTCCCCTCTGTGGGTTCTAATTGATTTATCTTTGAACTTCATGAGAGGAAAACCCACTTCCTTGTGATTGTTCAGCCTGGAGAAGAGAAGCTTTGGAGTGACTTGATTGCAGCCTTCCAATGCCTGAAAAGAGCTGCAAGAAAGATGGAAAGAGAGAAGTGACAAGGGATGGAGGGACAGGACAGGGGGSAATGGCTTCAAACTGATAGAGAGCAGGGTTAAAAGAGACATTGGGGAGAAACTCTTCCCTGGGAGGGTGGGCAGGCCCTGGCACAGGGTGCCCAGAGCAGCTGTGGCTGCCCCTGGATCCCTGGCAGTGCCSAAGGCCAGGCTGGACATTGGGGCTTGGAGCAGCCTGGGACAGTGGAAGGTGTCCCTGCCCATGGCAGGGGGTGGCACTGGGTGGTCTTTAAGGTTCCTTCCAACCCAACCAATCAGTGATTCTGTGATATTAAACCTCTACTCAATACTTGTTGGAGTCCAAGAGAGTTGCCAACCTGCCTGGTGCTACTAGTGCTCAGATACACAATCAAAGGTGAACCTTGTGCTAAAGAGTTCAAATTCAAGTGCACTGAATACCAGAGAAATATGTCACCTCATGCAGGATTTTTAGCTGGTAAATGTTTATTAAATTTCTCCTCTCTAATGGAGATTGCCTGCATATTCTCTTGGTGGTCTATTATTACATTATCACTTAAGTGTCTCTTGCATATTGGTGCGTGAGTGGCACTTGTGGTAGTAATTACTTGTGGTTTCAAGGGCGATGTCACATGTGTTTAGTGTCTCTGTCTTTGGTGGCAGTTTCATCCACTAAAGTTAAATGGCTTTTTTCACTCAGGGGAATAGCTAAAATCTCCATCTCTGTGGCAGAATTCTCTGGAGTCCTTAAATCAGATCGGTGACATGTACCAGTAACAACAATTTTAGGTGTGGTAAGTGGAGTGACAAGAGAATTAAAACATATCAGCAAGGTAAAGAAATCTGTCTTAAAAGCCTCTGCCAGGCTTTCACTATGAAGAATTTAATCTGTTTTATGTTGAAAAGGCAAATGTATAGTTCAGAGCTTTCTGTAAGTTGGAAGCCAATTCTTCCTGTGTGGAATCTATTGGCAGTTGTTATCTTTTTATTATTATCATTTTGGTTTAGTGCATTGCAGTGTTATTTTTATTAAGGAAGGAAGGCTTCATGATAATACAGTCACTAAAACAACCTGCGGCTTTGAGCTGTTCTGGTCAGAACATTTAGGTAACAGATAGGAATCAATGGGGATGCTGGATTTATATGTGTCAATATACTACAGGAATGGTCTGGAATGTGATTAATTCCTTGCTCTCCACATCTCTCCTCACATGATGACAGCAGCCATTGTCAATCCCGAGCTCCCTGCCTTCTCTAGGCATAAACGACTTGTGCTACTTGCCCAGTGCAGGCAGCTGGAGATGCCAGGAACACAAATAAATCTCTAACCAGTTATTGTAACTTACATCTTTTAATTTTTTAAAAAGGCACCTTTCAGGGCCTTTTTGTCTGGCCCAACTTATTCAGATCAATGAGAATCATTAATTGATCTTTTTTAAAATTATTTTTTTTCTTTGTCTTCTAACTACAAGCAAGATCCATCAGCTCATGTGTAACTAACCAAGGAATGCAACTAGTTTTAATGAGCCACTTATATGTTGTGGGAGAAAAGTTTAGATCCTTTCAGTGAAGAATGTAGGTTCAAGTAGGATAAATTATTTTAACTAACTCACATAACCATTCATAAGTATTTCCAGGCTTTACAAAAACCTGTGATTTCAGAAATGAAACAGTATTTATTGAAATAGGACTGCTCTTAAGAACTCGAAAGACAGAAATGTAGCCTCAATTCTTAGAGAGCACTTTACTTAATGCAACACACTGGTTTCTTGACAATTAATGCTTAATGAAATAAAAATTCAGTAATTTACCTCTATCCTTGWGATTGGACCTTTTAATTTTTTTTTTTTTTTACCTTGCACAAGAACTTTCCAAAATCTAAATCCACTGAACTAGAACCTGCCCCATCCACTTGAGCATGATAAAGATGATTTTAGAGCCTGGTGATGTGCAGGAGGAAATCCGTGGAGCTCTGATTGCAGCCTGTGTGCTCTGATGGCTCTTGGGTGAAGGCAGAAGCCTGTGTGCTCTGTTTCAGAGCTGAAGAGCTGCAGTGCTCCTGTTGCTGTCAGAGTTCAGCTGTGAGCCCTTCCTCGGGCACAGACAGTTGCTATTTCCCACGGCTTTGCCCTTCTCAGTGGAATTTATTGGTGCAGGGCCTCTTAGACTGCCTGTGTTCGTGGTCATACAGTGATTCACGAGGACACTGCGAACGAAACTTCATCTTTGTCACTTGTTTTCTGAGATCTGTCTCTTGGCATGTCTTGTGCTTCCTCACCTGCATCAGGCTGCAGTTCCATGGGACAAGATCCCATTTCTTCTGTGCACACTTCCCGTGTAGCCCAAAGGGTGCAAACGTGATCAGTTCAGCGGTGCATCTGTAATTTAGGGATGATCCCTTGCAGTTCTCAGCATTGTTTCAGAGTATGTTACTAAGGAAAGGAGTCACTCRCTGGTGCCCAAGCAAACTGGACCTGCAGCACAAGCAGACTTGAGTCTGTGCAGGACAAAACCAGCACCTTGTACCTTGTCAGGAAGTTTGGATTTTTGTGTGATCACTCAGCATATTTCTTACGTTCATGACTTAAATATTGTCTGTTTGCTCRCGTCTATATTCTTGCATTTATCCTCCATTGGATAACCCTCACTGGCCACGGCTTCTTACACAAATAATTTCCAGTGAGTTTATCTAGAATTATGGTGAATTTTGCAGTAAATGATAAAAGTTTAGTTGTCCTTAATTTCAAGTGGTGAATTAGCTGATCTCTTCATTAAGTGAGGTGGAGGTTTATTTTAGTTCATCTTTTTTAATAGCATTTCTACAGAACATAAAACATTGGGACTGTGGTGTTTTTTCAGACCCAAACGAGCACGGTGTTTCTTTTACAGCTTTTTTGGGATTGCAGGAGACAAAGTTCATAGGTTCTTGCCCAGAAAATACCCAGGAGAGTTCAAAAGGCAGATTTTCTTGCTATGCAAGTAGAAAAGTAAGTCCTTATATCAGTTTCTTTGAGCACATAATCTTTTCACAATTGCTTTTCTATGACTGTCAAACACAGTAATGCCAATTTAATTGCATAATGTGAGTAATCAGCATTTCTAGAAAACCTTCCCCTAGACCCGTGTACCTTTTATTTGCTGTTCAAATGAGTTTATTGCTGGTTTATTTTTCACTGCCTATCAAGCAGATGTTTCTCCCTCTCCGAGGGATTTTTCAGCTTTTCCCAGTCACTCTGGCTTGGTGACTTGCCAGATGTTTCGTTTCTCTGCTGCATTTTAACAAAAGTGCTGGAGATACTGAGGAGCTTGCAGGAGCAACAGGAACACAGGGAATGTTCTTGCTGGGAAGGTGCATCCAAGAGAAAATCATGAGGAAACTTTGAGCAGAACATTGCACATTCACAAGTGTTCCCTGCACTCATGTGCATTTCCACCAGCATCTTCCACTGGCCCTGCACGATGGGATCTCAGTTKTTTCCTACTCAGTTCAGATGTTTTTCAAACTGAATTAATAATTCAGAACAAACAATCATAAGTTGGGCCAAAAATCCACTCATTAGTATTCAGCACTCAAAGCCATCCCCACCGGATGAAGAGCAGAGACAGAAGGAGAAAGAGGCAACCCATATGGAGGATATTAAAGAGAAAATATTTGTAAATATTGAAAAATCAAATACCACTACCTCAATTTTAGTGGATTTTCCCAAACTTTCTAACAGGTAGTCATAAAAAAGTAATTAATTGCTGTTTGGTTATGGAATCTTATTGATAAGAAACAAAAGCTGATGCAAGTTGGGGGGTTTTTTTGTGGTTTGTTTTTTCTATGGGGTGTTTGGTTGGTTGRCTGGGTTGGGTTGGTTGTTTAATACTGTTATTTTTTCTAACGTAGCCTTAGAAAGAGATAAATAAATTTTTTAGGAAGTCTGAAACAGAACTGCTGAKGGACAGCCCTGGTTTGTTCCCATGTCCTGRGTGACTGCACAGTAAGAAAAGCTGCTGCCCAATCTTGTGTCCTGCAAGCCTCGGTTCAGCGGCAAGGAAAGGTGTAAAAGAAAATTCTCTGTGCTTTTGATTGGTTTTAATTCAGTTTTGCACTTCCCAGAGGTGGATCTGAAGTGGGGACAAATTAAATCACTTCTGCTGAAACAATTTGTTTGCTAAATCAGGTGTTCTAACCTGGTGACAAAACCAAAATTGGGCTGAACTGCAGGGTTCTGTTTTAATAWAGAACAGATGTGGGACAGTCACTTGAGAGAAGGAGCTGCTGACAAGCTGACCACAGTTACTTGTGGACTTTGACTTTACATGAATAAAAAATAATAATCAAACTGACAGGAAAGTACTAGGAATTATCCATCTCTAATAATAAATTAATTCAAAATGATGAAGCATATACTGAAAATACCTGTATTGAATAAATTAGGTCTGATCACTGTYAAATGGAGGAAAAAAGTATAGAAATCTGAAAATTATATTTGATGGATTAATGACAGATGTTATAAACTATGGGTTTGTTTGATTTCTGGCAGAGGCATATATTTGTTGTTTGTATTGATGCTTGTTTCTTTTAAACCAAAGGAAATAATTCATTGAGTCTGGTGTCTTTACAAATAATTAATTTGATTTTCATTTTTGTCCGGTAGAAACTGCTCTACACAAATGTTTTAGGATACTTCATCAGTAGGTAGAGCATCTTTATACCTGTCTGCTTCCAAGAAACTCCTGAAAGCTTTCAGTTTGAAAGATATTACCTRTATTAAGCCCTATATTATGTATTAATCAAACCCTTTCCTAGCAAGGTTCCAGGTGTTAGGTGTGAGAAAGATGAAAACAGATACTGTGGTTCCTTTTTAAATGATTAATCAAACGTTTGGGTATTTTGCTTTTATCAGTTTCATCACCATTACCATGCTTAGTCACAAACCCTGGTTTTAATCAGTGCACTAAAGCTGTTTTCCCCACTCTTTGGTGTGTCTAAAGATCTTCCAGAGGAACAAAACTTGGATCTGAGGAGCAAATGGCACTGTTCCATTTAAACCCTTGCCAAATATACTTTTGTAGAGATTAGGCTGAATAAAACAAGTCTGTGACGCCTTCAAAACTCAAGCCTAATCTCTTTAAGGCTTTGAATTATATTCCCTATACATGGCAGGGGATAATTCCAAAAGCTCTGCTCTAACCAAGCTACATGCCATCAATTTAAATCAAATCTCATAATTAAATTACAGATCAAATATTATTATAATGGTTTTTTCAGGCTTTTTTTGAAAAGACTTTGTGACAATCTGAAATATTAAAGGCCAGAGATGCAGAGCACTTCTGGCAGTGTGATGGCATAAAAACTGGGAATGGCAGGAGTGTTTTGGGCTGCTCCATGGACTTTTATAACATACTTCAGTCAACAGTGGAACACATATTTGTGGATGTCCTATGGAAGCAGTGACATCTATTACAATGTAATTTATACACACCTCGACAGAGGTGTCCAGTATAGGTGACAAAGGGCTGGCAGAATAAACTTGGAATGACATTTCCATGGAGAGCTCCGTGTGGGTGCTTGAACAGGGCTTCTGTATAAAGACAGAAGGAGAAAGTGCCGCAATTTCATTTATCCCCCATATCCCTCCTAACAGGGGTGACTCCCATGTCCTGGCGGATGATTAGGGATGGACTTCTGGCCTAAGCTGGCTCTCATTTTATCCACATGACTTCTCTGATATCCTGGCAGTTTGCAGCTGGAATGAGTTGTGAGAGAAGTTTCACAGGCTGGTCCATGTTTTAGGCCATATTAGGGAGGAGACAGACCTCCCTCCTGTGTGCTATCCAGGTTCCCTGAGCATGCCCTCTCTTAGCATTGTAATTGTGGAACCCTGGAGTGGACTGGGCTGGAAGGGACCTTAAATGCCATTTATTTCCACCCCTCCTTGTATTTGCACTTGTATTAATTAATATTCAATTAATAATTGTATTATTTTTGGTCACAATGTAGCCCTGTCCAAATACCTGCCCAAGCAACAGATATGTCAAGCCACTTGTCCCAGATCACCCACACAAAGTTTGGAAAAGAGCAATGCCAGCAGCATGTCTGGTACTTTAAGCTGATTTGCAATCAATTTAAGTAGAAAGTAAAAAAAAAAAATAGGTGTAGAAACATTTGAGAGACCCAACACAGTGCCATGAGTGTGCATAAATTTAACAAATTTGGCTCAGTGTATTCTACAAAAGAATAGATTCTTTATCTTCAGATTTCTGTATCCCTCAGTAATACAAATTTCTTCATATCTGAGCCAGCTACTTCTAAGATAAGCCAAATAAAATTAGACTTCTGCTATGGAGGATCTGATTCCCTAATTGCAAGTGTAAATGTTGCCAGAAGTACTGCTCCCCTGTTCAATTAATAAATCATTAGAAAACACAATTAATAATGGGCTGGATATCTGGTGGTTTGGGCTGCTTCTAGAAGGAAGGTGAGAGATGAAGAGAAGGCATCTACARTGCCAGCACCAGTGTGAATTTGGGAATATTTTTGTAGGGAACTGGAAAAGAAGGATTCAGCTCTGTTGTGTTATCACGCACAGAAGTGGAAAAGTGACATAAAGAGAATCAGATTAAAGACAGAGAAGGACAATAGGGCAAGTGATTTCTATCTCTGTGATGACAATGACATGTCATTTCTGATATGAGCCAAAAACTTCTGTTGATCTCTGTTCTCTGCTCACAAACCTGGGGTCAGTCCTGAAGTCTATTTGAAGTTGTCTCTTGGCTGCAATCTCTGCTTGGCAATGTCCCACTTGCAGGACCACAGAGACCTTGCTATGCAGCCTAAATGAAACTCTGGAATTCTCCAACATAATCTGTCAGCATTATATGCAAGAGCAATACACAAGTGACAACTACTTTCAGAACTCCTACAGTATTTTGATTTTTTTCCCCTCTGGCAGGGTTAATGCTTTCTCCCTAAAGTTTTCAGAATGAGTCAGTTTAAATCTCAAATGATCAAGAAATTGTGTGGAAGAAAACACTGATCAAAATCTGTGATATATTGAAATACAAAGTATTTWAAATCATCAAGAAGAAGTTAGAATTGCACAGGTGTGGTGTGTGACCTCCACTCTACTCAATTCCCCTTCCCTTCGATCCTAAGGAGTCAGTTTGATGGTGCTGAGGATACTCAGGGGAACTCAAACCAATCCATGGCAACCCTTCAGGAGTGGGATTAGATGAACTCCTCCTCTTGCAGAAGCCCATATCACTCAGTCTCTGACTGAGAAAGAGCTCTTACTCTTTTTTTTAATGAAGTGTTCATGAGAATTTGACATGCAGTGGGAGAGGGACAAGACAAGAATTGGCCTTAATCCAATATAATATAACTCACTGTGATTTGGGGCTAAATGTTCMCATTCTGAGGGAAGGGTGAACAAAGCAGTGGATTCTGTATCTGATCCAATGCTAGTTCTTATTTCAAAGTGGGGGMTGTGTCTGTTCACATTAGAGAATCCTGAAAAAATACACAGCATACTTGGAGGARTAAACATGATCATTATTTCCCAAGTAATCAATTTGGGCAGAAGTGCCAGGGCAATGTCAATGTGCTCAACTCAAGCAAAAATGGATTCATTCTATTACCCAGTTTTTTAAAACATCAATATTAGCAAATACAGTCTATAAAAATAAAACCAGGAACCAGCCCAACATYAAGAGAGATGGTGGCCAGAGTGAAAAATTATGATGTGATGAGASATGTAACTGTAGCTGCTGAAGCACCCTGGATCTTTCACAGACATTAAATTCCTCCTGACCTGCACCCTTGCCAAACCAAAACAAAAGAAAGGAGGAAAGAGGTAGAAAAGAGCACAGGTCAGATCCTTAGAGTCATCAGCTGTGCAGTTCCAGTATTCCTCCTAAAGCGTTAAGGGGAGAGAAGTGTTGGGATGAATCCCATAAGGACCAACAGGAAGTCCCCATGGTGATCCSCCAGCCTTGGGTGCTTTGGGGTACTAATCCAAGCACTTCTTCCAGCTTTTTCTCCCTGGAGCTGTCCCTAACTCTGGTCCACCAGGTGGAATTACCCAGCCATGCTGGGAGAAGGGGTTATTTCAGGGAAGCAGCACCCAGCCTGCTGCCTCGGAATGAAAATGAGCAAATGGAGTTTAAGACTTTTATCCACAAGTGAAAGAATAAAACCTGAAGAGAATTTGGCTTGTCACACTGTGGTAATTAATAGTAAGGGTAAGATTTTTTTCTCCTAGTGTGACTCAGAAAATATTTCTGAATGTCTTTCTAACTGTGCAGACTGATGACCTCTAAATATCAATTCCATGACTGCAAGATTTTAATTTCCTTAAATCCATAATAAATGACAGGAGAGAGCCATCATGCCTTAACCATCCCACTGCAAAAGCCACTGAGGATCTCTGAAGTCACTGGTGCTAAACTGGTGTCTTTGTTTTAACAAATTATCGAGCTTATACCAAAAAAAAAAAAAAAAAAAGAAAAAAAGCATAAGGAGTGGAAACAGCAATTTCTTGTGAAACTGTATATCACTAAACGGGGAGAAAGAGAAGCAGCAATATGGAAATGAAGCATTTCAAAGGTGGGGACAGCACATGGTTCTACACTTCCGTTCACCAGGGATATGGTAATTTAAGGTTCAGCTACAYTTAAGCCAACAAACTCACTTAGGGGTGAGTGTGAGGCTCATTCTCAGTGCAGGGAGGGATATTTGAGTCTCTACATGGTTAACTCAGGCTGGAAAACATTCTTAAATCTAGTAGTGGGAAGTAGCTACATCTAAGTATATAAGAACTGGGCTCAGAAGTGTCTTAAGTGCCATTTAAGAATCCTTTGAGCACTATAACAAAATACTCTGTCTATTTTACAGACTGTGAAGTGCTAAAAATCATTAGTTTTAAAAAAAGGAAAAGAAAAATTATCCAGTGTCAACCTGAGGTCCAGGTCCTCACACTTAAGAATATAGCAAAAAATGATCAAGCAAACAAGTCAAAAGCCTTTAAAAGTAATTGTTACTTCATCTCCCCAGGGGTGCTGCACGGCCTGGCCCTGCTGGCTGGGGGCCTGGAGGTCACCCCAGCCACGGCTCCAGCTTCAACAAGTCACAGCAAGCCTAAGTGGTGGGGAGGACAAAGCTCTCTAAGACTCCAGAGTTGTTGGAGACTGAAATAAGAAGATATTCAGTAATTCTACATCATGAAGCATTTTGTGGCAGTTGTAGTTTAAAGCTGATGCTCCACCTGCATCATGTGGCCCATCCCAAGGTGAGTGACATCACCCTGCATTCCCATACTCCCATTTTGAATTCCTTCTCKCTTCATAAAAGAGGACATTTTATGGCCCTGTCACAGAGATCCTCTGTGTCAGAGCAGAAAATCCCCCTTTTAACCTGAATGCCTATTAAATCCAAACTAGGCTTGACATGTGATGGTTTTTGTGATTAATACSCTGTAAAGACATAAGCTACTGCAGAGTGTATTGTAGAAGCCCCCAAAAAATTCAGTTATAGAAAGTCTGACCTATTTTCAAAGTTTGAGACCTCACTTTTCCATTGTTGAAATAAGCCYTGTATGAAATTTGGCATCAGCAGAAATTGTTCAGATGGATTATTTTCATTTGTCCCAAGCCATATTACATTTGTCCAAATGTTAAAGGCTGCCAGTGACTACAGATTCCCACAAAGCTTATTAAACACCTCCCAGTGCTCAACTTCGAGGCTGGCAGTCAGAATATAAATGATGAGAAAAGTTGCTGCATAAATGCTGAGGGGTAAAACCACTGGGGCTGGATAATCTTGTGGAAGCCACTTGACCCGTTTCCTCCAGCACCAGCCATCCCAAGCACCAATCCACTGGAGTGAACAGAGAGAGGCCAGTGGTGCTCTGCTTAACTGAGCCTCTGTGAAAGCAATCAATAAACTTCCATCTCCTCCAGGAGCACCAGACATTTACGTAATTGTCCCTGCTTCCCTCTCTGTGTGGGATCTGCTCTCTTTTCCTAAAGGTTAAGGCACAGGGCAGATGTCTCCATGCTGCTGCTGTTATTGGCATGCTTTGGCCATCTCATTTCTCAGTGGCTTTTATTGTGCTCATCTGTTCAGCAAGAGTGGGTTTTCCAAGGCTCATTTGCTGGTTAATTGCATTCTCAGATCCTCTAAGATGTCTGTAGCACCTGCTCTCCACTTCACAGACTCTTTTGATCTCTCCAGAAATATCCAACTTTGATTATGTGAAAATCTTTCCCAACCGTACAACGTGCCTGGAAAGCAAGTTACAAACTGCCATTGTGACTATTGTGACCTGTGTTAGGATTGAAAATATAATTCTCTGATAAAAAAGCCTGAAATGAAAAGTGCTCCTGTTTGCTATTCTGTTTGTGTGCCTCTCTGCTGCCTCTGGTTTTCCTTGCCTTACCAAACACTTAGGGAAAACAGAGCCTATAGTGAAATATAGGTTGCAGTGCTGTGACATACAATCTGATAGCTCTGGAAGTGTCCAGGCTAGACCAAATTACCACCTGCTGGCAGGGATTTTTCACTTGCAAATGTGCTGAAAACTCATTTACCTGAAACCTCGCCATTTGTTTCTATCAGGATGCATTTGCAAATGTGAAATGGGTGGTTTCAGACCTAATTGTCTGTTCTGTTTGTACAGATATCCTTCGGTGGCAGCAAAGGTTTGCTTTGTGTACCTGAAAGAGATTGCAACCATTACTAGGGACTGGTTTGAGGTTGGTTTCAGAGGAGGAGAAATGTGGAATGCAACATCTCTTTCGTTCCTGACTGCATGATTAAGTTATTTAATTGATGTCTGTTATCAGTTTTCACATTTTTCTACCAACTTTATGAGGCTGTTTTGGGATTTGCTTGCTAAAATGTTTTGAATGCGTACAGTACTGCCTTTTTAATTTTTTTTTTTTTTTTACAACGCATTTTAAATGGGATATCCCACACCTCTTTCTCTTCATGTGTAGGGCTGCACATTTTCAGCTGGAATTTTTCATGAGTTTCCCTCCATGGGTGTTTGCAAAGTTTTAGCCAAGGCAGCACAGTTGTTTCTAAGGCTTAGAAACACATCTGAAAATATTCCAATGATCTAGGTGGTTAACACAGAATTATATAAGTTCCTCAACTAGTTTAGTTGCTCCAATAACTTGAACTCAGCCTTTGGGAGGAGTTGGTCTTATGGAAGAATCAGACGTGAGGACATTAAATTCTAATATCCCCACAGAGATTATCAGATATTATGAAGTACACAGAAAGTGGGACGTGTATTCTCGAATAGAAGAAATTAAAGCTAAGGTGAATTCTAGCATTTCCTGGCTTCTCGGTCTTGATTTTATAAACTTAATATTTACATGAGTCTGTAACTGAGGCCTTTCTGTGTTTGCCACTGATGTTTTGTAGTGGATGTTCGTGAATTTGCATTTCTGGGCCTGTGTCTCATCCTCAATATCCCAGTGTACTCTAATTCTGTACAACTGTTACAGAATGAGAAGTAGAGATATGTGTTGGAGAACACAGTGAGAGGAGTAACAAGTGAATTCAGCAAAAGTGACTCCTGCAGGAGCTTTAAAAGGCTGAAGGTGAATGCTTTCCTTTGATAAATGAAGGTCAAACTGCCTGTGCCACCACTAATGCAGTGGCTGCTCTGTGGGATGACAGATCTCTGCTCCTGCTGAGGTGCAGTGCTGAAAGAAAAGCTTAGACACAGCACTGCTCCCCCTGAATTCGGCTGGAAAGCCAAAGGTCCTGAGCTCAAAKCTTCCAGAGTGCCCCCAAAGCACTGAGCACTAAGATTTGTACCCAATGCATTTGTACCCTCCTCAAAGCTGACGGCTAATTTTGGTCATTTACTGGTAATTCGAGGTCTGATGAGCAAGCCTTGCGAAGTTACCGAGGCTTGTGCTGCAGAGCAAATTTTTAAAAATAAATAAATAAATAACCCCCCACCAGATGCCACTGAGGCACCAAGTGCCAGAAAATGTAAACTGGTCTGAGCCTGAAATTCATTAAGACCGCAGTGCCTCTGAGCCAGCGTGCAGAGGGCGATTGCTTTCCATGGCCCTTCTGCTGCAAACAGATTTGGACAAGCCTCACTTTAGACTCCTGTGGATACTCTCCCATTTGGATGTTGGTATTTGTGTATTTGAAATTGGGAACATTCTTAATGCACACTGATTCAGCCTGAGAAGGCTGGATAATCCAGTGACTGCAGGGAAGAGGATGAGAGAAAGTTATTTAGATCCTACTGGCTTCTATTTTTCTTTTCTTCCTGTCTTTTTAAAATAATTATATAGGCAGAGAGATGGTATGATGTGTAAAAAAACCCATAAAATTCAGCATTCTCTTCTGACTTCAGCACTGCATCAACATTGGACAATTTTATCTTCCAGGTCAGGTTTCAAACAAACCTATTTCATAGGCCATAGGTAAACAAAATGCATTTGTTTGTAGCAGCTGGGGAGCTCTGAAATTCAGGAGTTTGTGTGAAAGAATTCTGTTGTAGGGTATATTCTCTGAGGGGATGAAGTAATAATTAATTGCAAGTAATCTGTCATATTTAGTGTTTCTTAATCATGAGCAGACCCTGACTCACCCACAATACAAGAAATTATTTCATTATTGAAGTATAAATTTTCATTGGAGGCTGGGGTGTTTTTTATTAGGCACAGATTTGAGAGGAAGACACAAATAGAGGTTTAATCAAAGGATTGTTAATGTTGAAAAAATAAGGAGAGATTTCATTAAACCACTCAGCTCCTGTGGGAAGGAAGGGCTCAATAACACTGAGAACCTGCTGCACCTTTCCTTGTGTAGTGGAGAAAAAAAATAGTCTTTCAGAATGGATGTGTTAACCCTGCTTGTCCTTTTCCTGCCCCTCCATCCAAAAAATAAGTTGCTTGGATTCCAAGGTAATCCAAAAAATGGAGCAAGGATGGACTTGGCAGGGGTTTCATTTGTCCCTCCCACCCACCTCTGCCTCCCTGGCCAAGTGCTCTCTGCTTCTGTTTGTGTTTACACTCGTGCTCAATTACAATCAAAGCCACCCCTTAAAATCAGCTGTACAGGTTGTAAATGCCTTTCAAAACCTGGTAAGTGATGAAACTCAAACAATCAGGATTTTCTTTGTCTTTTTCTCCTTGCTTCTTTTTCTGATTATGGAGCCAGAAAGAGATTTTGTCTCAACTTCCACTAATATGAAGCAAAGACAATTTGCTCTTAGAACACACCCAACAGCCTGGGTTGTTTTCCTCTCAGTATGTGATAGGTTTACTGAGCAAATTTGCTTTGATAGGCAGATCAGGTTGGGAAGGGGAGTGATGTTTTCAGACTGTGGAGGGCTCCATCTGGGAGTTTAACTCCTTTGGAGCTGAACTGAAAGGATTTGTCACTAAATATGGGGCTTCTTATGGAAAGTGTTGCACTATTAATTTATAACTTCAACTCTGAACAAGTCTTAAAATCTCAGATACTTCTAACTGTGTTTTCCTCTTTAAAAACATGGTGGTGCATGTCATGTTGGAAGGAAAAAGACACTCAAGTATTCCATAGTGCTCTGAAAGTGTGGATTTGGTGAGGAGCCTGGAATCAAGACCAAACTCCTTCTCAAATGAAGCAGCTGGTCATCAAACATATTAGATGTCCAGACTAGACACTTCTAGTAATAACTGAAGCCAGCCTGGATGCTTTTACTGCTGGTTTTGCACTGGGATATTTTCTCTGGGAAGCCACTTTGCTGCCCTCAGTGCTTTGTCCTGCCCCTCCCCACCCTGGCACGTTTATAGACCGTCCTTATGGCTCCTTGGAGGGGCACTTTGTCAGAGATGCAAATATGAAGATGGTTTGAAGCTGCAGGATGCAGGTAGGTGTGATTAGTAGGGCAATAAAATGTTCCCAGAGGGGAGGTGCTGGTGCAGCATTGACACCTGCTGCATTTTTCCTTGGGAAAGAGAAGGCAGCTGCCCTCCACTGCTATTGGATTTCTGCTCTGTGCTGGGATTATGGATCAAAATGTGTCGCCCCGAGCTCAGGAGCTTCTCCATATCTGTGTTTGGATCCTTGCTAAGCTATCAATATTGATAAGATTTGAGGTTATGTCACACTGATCATGAGGTCTCCCACAACACAGAGGGTGGTTGGCAGGGATTCCCTGGTTGGAATAAGTCCAGTCTGAATGAAAGGGGGCTGTGACCCAGCAGTATTTTCCTGGCTCGGTCAATCTCTCCAGAGGTTAAAGATGCAAGATAAGGCAGTGTAGCAGCACTTATGCTGTTATGATTGCTCTCCTGTCCTACATCTCTTCATAAAACTGCATTTTCTGTTAAAGTGATTCCCTCCATGAAAAAAAGGTGATTTAGCACCTGTATAAATTCAGAAGAAGAACAATAATGTTGGCTTTTTGCAGCTTTGTTTGGCAATAAAGCATATCTTGATAGATATGTTTGAACAGAATTCCATTTCTTTAAAGAAATGTTGAAATGATCTTGTATTGATTTCTGTAATTGCAGAAGGTGTATGCAGCACTGTAGCTATTCATTTGTTACTGAACAGATTGGAGGTTCTGGCTTTTGGAAGGTTGAAAGTTATCCTGCAAGGCAGATGAAGCCATTCCTGTGAAATAAATAAACTCTGGAATCAGAGCAATGGACAAAGAAATAAGCTGAGGAGAAAGGTGTGTATTATTTGGTGCATAGGCACAGCTAGAGACCCTGCTGTCACAGATCCCACAGGGACACCTGCACAGAGCCACATCCTAATCCAGGGCTTGGACAGTTCAAAGCAGACAAAATCAGCAGCTCCTAAAAAGCGGGCGAAGGAAGGATTATGTAATTTGGGGGATGCAACTGCTGCCCAGAGAGATGAAGTGATTTCACCATGATTTACACAAAGGAATTTTAGGGAGAAAGTTTTAACGTGCATCTCCCTCAACTTGRGTGTAATGTTCTTGAGGAGCCATTCTACCAGGTAATATTTGCTTTAGAAATGTAAATATATCATTTAAATTTTGACATTAGTTATATGTGCTCTTTTTTTCTCTTTTTGTAAATGTGTTATTTTATCAGAAGAACTTGTTAAGTAGGGAACAAGAAATCTGTGGTATTTTCCTCCTTATTRAGGAATCATAGAATTGTTTATGTTGGAGTGGACCTTAAAAATCGTCTCACTCCAACTATGGAATGGAATTCCAACAAAGGGACACCTTCCACTGTCCCAGGCTGCTCCAAGCCCCAGTGTCCAACCTGGCCTTGGGCACTGCCAGGGATCCAGGGGCAGCCACAGCTGCTCTGGGCACCCTGTGCCAGGGCCTGCCCACTCTCCCAGGGAACAATTCCTGCCCAATATCCCATCCAGCCCTGCCCTCTGGCACTGGGAAGCCATTCCCTGTGTCCTGGCCCTCCAGCCCTTGGCAATTGTCTCTCTCCGTGTTTCCTGCAGCTCCTTCAGGCCCTGCAAGGCCACCCTGAGCTCCCCCCAAAGCTTCTCCTCTCCAGGCTGAACAATCCCAGCTCTGGCAGCCTTTCCTGCCAGCAGAGCTGCTCCATCCCTCTGACCATGCTGGTGCCTCCTCTGGGCTCTGTGCAGCAGCTCCAGCTCCTTCCTGTGCTGGCCCCAGGGCTGGGGCAGCTCTGCAGGTGGGGTCTCASCTGAGGGGGCAGAGGGGCAGAATCCCCCCTCCCCTGCTGCCCACGCTGGGGCTCAGCCCAGGGCAGGGGGCTTTGGGGTCCCAGCGCTCACGGCCGGGGCACGTTGAGTTTTTTGGTTTTATTGATGAGGCAACTCCTACTAAAGGCTGTGCTGTCCCAGCCCCCGAGCTGTGACTGATGTTGAGTGAAAATAATGCTGAATTTCCTCAAAAGCCACATCCTGAATCTCAGTATCCATCCCCGACACTGTGGCTCCAGCTCTTCAYCCCATGGCAGGGAGACAGCAGCTTTGGTACTTGTGCCTGGATGCCAAAAGCATTGAGTGCTATTTTAAGTTGTGAACAGACACCTGATTGCAGCTCCTGTTGCCCATTTCRTGCTAGTGAAACCTGAAAATAACTGAAAACTTTTTCTTAAATGAATCTGAGAGTTCCAATGCACTTGGAAACCCAGGAAGGAGTTCAAAGTACTCCCCCTAATCCAGAAATGACTTCTGAATTCCTCAAATTCACAAGGACTACRTTCATTTAAAAGAAAAGTGAGTTTTGAGATAGATCCCTATTTCAGTCATTTTTTTCATTTTAACATTTCATTAGGCTGCTTTCCTGCGATCCCTCCAGACTCTTACTGGTACTTCAAGTGAGAAGGAAGATGATTGACACACACTTGAAAAAAGATAGCAACTGTTCTTTACTCGTCACCCAATACCGAAACAACAGCACAGCTGCGGTGCAGTGCTTCCATGAGGAGGTGATCTATTAAAAATCTGTCAATATCTTTATCTCCAAGCAAAACTGAAGCCCACGTACACCTATTAACCTTCCCAAGATCACCCTACATAGCACAGAGGAGAAAACAGAGGCAGTCATTCAAATCTATTCTCTCTTCCTGTCCCATCGGATACCCYGGGTAATTGCATCTGGTTTTGCCTTCTCTGAATTAACTATTTCTTCAMAACAATTTATCAGTCCTGGTCTTCATGGTGTGTTTTCAGAATGGAAAAAAGGTGCAAACTCATGCAATAGCCCAGCACAATCTTTCTGAAGGCGCTGATGCTGATGGGCACAGACAGGTATGAAATGAACCTGTTACCTCTGAATTCATGTGCCCACTAGGGGACACGGGGACATTACACTTTTGTTCAAATGAAAGCTATTTCAAAAGCAATGAAGATGGAAAATCCTCTTGTTCTTGCTCTAAAATACAATAAAAAATATGCATATCTAATTTCTAATCTGTGCAATGTGTTTTAAAAAGTCTGATCGGTGGCAAGCTCCTGGGCAGGAATGCCAGATCTGAGGAGTTCAAACCGGTCCATGGTATTACAGGTTTTGAATTGCAAAGGTWATGGATCATATTTTTGGCATTTCCCACTCATTAAAAATGGTGTCAGAATGATGGATTAATCTGTGGGCATTTTCTGTCCTTGCTATAATCTTTGTCAAAGGAATGAGGTATTGTAATTATAATGCCTTTTGTATCATGTGAATTATGAGGGCAGGCTTCAGAACTCTGGCTTCCTTAAAAGTAGCTTTTTTCCATGGTGATTAGATAACCTGGTATTTTACCCCCTTTTCAAGTGAGCAACAGCAAATAAAAACATTTGAGTAAAGGCAGCAGCTGAGTTTAGAACGATAAACTAATAGGGAGGAGAGAAGGTTAATGGTGTGTAGTCTATGTAAAAAAGCCTTATGTACTTTCCATTAGTATTTTACATTTCACAGATAGATGGCTGCTGTCTTTTCCCSTTGTTGACTTTCCTAGGAATGAGCCTGTAATTTATGTAGCCAGGCTGCGAATTGAGCTGTGCCTTAAAGCAGGGAAGGAGGAGCCCTCCTGTGTCTCAGGGAGTTTCTGTGGCATTATTTCACTCCCCTCCTCGGCAGGCCCTAAACATGGGGCTGGAGATAGGAATGTTTTCCCCACATGTGGCACAACTGATGATAGGACCTACATTATTACGTCAGCCTGGGTTTAAGTTCACTTTCTGCAAAATATTGTGACAAATTCAGGGAAAAAACCCCAGAATTCTGAGCAATGCTGACAGAAAGGGTGGAGAAAATCAGGTATGAATTTACAAGAATCTTCATTTCAGTGCTTTGCACCTTTCACTCTTTCAAAACATATTTCCAACTTTCTAATTTTAGCCCGGCTTCGTTTCCTTTTGTTTCTTCTCTACCATCCCAGACATTGCTCTTTCCGTGGGATGTCTGGCAATTTTTAACAATTCCATGTCTCTTGAGCTCAGCTGATCCATCAGTGTCATTATTTATAACCAGTGCCTGACCAGAAGCCTGGAACAGCCATTTGAAGCTCTGAGCACATCTCCTTTGTAAAATGAAGAATTTGGTGCTGCTTTTAGTTTTAAAAACTATGCATGGAGGTCTTACACATATCCCTTGCACCTGAAGGGAGAGATACCTCCTCATTTGTTTATATCTTTAAGAAAGCCACAAGAAATGGCCAAAATGCAGACAAAAMGTTCAGGTGATTCTCTTATCTTTCTGCTCGTCATGTGTTTCTTAGTCTTTTGCAGGCTGTAATTAAGACTTAAGGAGCAATTAAGACTTGAGGACCCATATGCCTGTTACTCTGCAGGTGGCTGTGGTGGAAGAGGGGAGCAGGTGAGACTGGTGGTGAAATTGGCTGTGATATTTCCTAGAAGCCTAAAACAGCCCAGGCTGGATGTTTGGGATGGACCTTGAAAGATCATTGTGTTCAGACTTCCATGGGAAAAGGAGTTTCTCTATCCCACCCTCCCACCACATCTTTAAAACCTCCAGTGATGGGGACTCTGCCACCTCCCTGGGGAGGGTGTTCCAGGGAATGGTTGTTTCACTCTAAAAAATTTCCTCTTTACATCAGGATGAAAGCTAAGACATCTTTTCCATAAGTYAAGGAACATGTTTCCTATTTTTACACTCTTTTTGAAGCTGCATGAAATCACAGGGAAATGCAGAAACCTTCCTGAGTCACAGCATTTGCTCAGTGGTTTTTGCTTTATATTCATAAGCAGAGTATTATTTATACACCCATTTTCTGAACAATGGCTTTCGTGAATTTTCTAGAAGTTGAAAAAAAAAAAGATGAGTTTACGTGTGATACCTTTTAAGGATTATTCTCTTTCTAATGATACCACTTGGAAAATGTTATTTTTAAAAATGCTCTGCTCAGCATCCAATTGCTCAAATTATTCAGCAGCATTGTTTAAAAATAGAAGCAGTGAATTAAATATTTGTCCAATTGGAAGTCAGTGACACAGCTGAACAAAGTCAGAATTCTGTCACTTGTGTTTTCAAAAGAAAGTTCTGATAAAGGTATGGACTTGAGTGGTGCAAGAAAAGAAGTATTCAAGGGAAAGATCCCTTTATCTTGACATAAAATCTAAAGGGAGGTTATATTAAGGAAAACTGGCGTGCCTGTGAGTAGACCCCAAGCACTCACATCACRTATTCATGAAAGTCTGAAAACCTCTTATTAAATGCTGCTCTGTTTCTGTCTTAGTCACAGGAGTTGAAGCTTTGTCTTTGTTTTTCACTTCTTATGTCAGTTCTGGGTACCTCTGTCTTCCAACAGCCTGGCTTGTGTTTTAAATCTGGGATACGCCTGACTGGCCTCAGTCCTTGGTGCTGCAGGAAATGCACCTTGTCCTTCCAGAGGGAGCTGCAGGAGAGATGGAGAGAGACAATTGCCAAGGGACAGGACACAGGGAATGGCTTCCCAGTGCCAGAGGGCAGGGCTGGATGGGATATTGGGCAGGAATTGTTCCCTGGGAGGGTGGGCAGGCCCTGGCACAGGGTGCCCAGAGCAGCTGTGGCTGCCCCTGGATCCCTGGCAGTGCCCAAGGCCAGGYTGGACATTGGGGCTTGGAGCAGCCTGGGACAGTGGAAGGTGTCCCTGCCATGGCAGGGGGTGGGATGGGATGATCCTTAAGGTCCCTTCCAACCCAAATTATTCCATGGCTCTGTGATTAAATCATTTGAAACAGCTCATGCCACTTTATACGTTTTGACTGCACAAAGTGTTGCTAAAGAGTCTTTTCAGTGTTTCGTTTTTGGGTGAAGTATCTTAAAATCGTTTCCTACTTTCCTGTTGCCTCATCTGTGGGTTCCTTCTCCGAAAGAAGCACAGAGGATGAGAAAGCTCAGGGGCTTTGCAGTTGGCTGTRAGGAAAATCTCTCTGTCGTGGGAGTGGTTCAGCACCAGAACAGATTGCCCAGGAAGCTGCTGTGTCCCCATCCGTGGGGATTTTAAGAGCTTGATGGGACAAAGCCCTGAAGAGCCTGACCTGACTTTAGGGTTAGTCTTGCTTAGAGCAAGAGGTTGGACTACAGACATCATGAGGCCACTTTCAACCTGATTTTTTCTGTGGTTGAGTGATATTTTTTTCTGAGTTGAATGCGGCTACACAGACTTTTCAGATGTTATTTATTCTTTCATGTTCTTGTAATTTGGAGATTTAATTAATAAACAAAGAGATGTTAATATAGACATAGTTTGGTACAAAAAAAAAAAGGAAGGTGGCACAGAGGTGTATTTTGAAATATGAGAAATAAGGAAATGCAAGCAACTCAGGAAAGACCCTGTGTGTCCTAAGTGAAAGCTGAAGAAAACAGGAGAGACCTTGATGTTGAGAATAGCCACATGTGTGGTCTTGAGCCTTTGGTACATTAATCTCTGAGTTTCAAAACCTTGAGGAATAATAACACAGTTGTTTTTATAAGCAAAGATCCGTAGTTTTAAGAAAATATGGAAATTTTTAGCATCCAATAATTTTATCACTGGCAAAAATGAACCTGACAGCTGAAATACTCAATGCATGTCTTGTACATTATAATAAACACATCTAAAAATTAGAAAAATTAGATTATTTCCAAGTTCAGCTATAAACATCACCCAGCAAAACAAAATGAGAGAGAATTTGCTGTCACTTCATTTGTCCTGGTGTCTCAGCATCTCACTGGCCAGGAATAAACTTTGGGTTTCTATCAAAGGCTTCATCTGAATTTATAATAATGCTGAACAGCTAAATGGAGTTTATTCAAACACCACCGTGCACTGGGTCAAGGCTCTGGCACACCATAAATAAGTAACTTTTAGTGACTTTGAGACACCAAACAGGTTTAGCTTCAAGCACAGGATTGCCTTACTCCAGTTGGGTGATGTCAGGCCATTCCACCAGTAACAAAACTTGCTGGTTTCTGTGTGTTTGAGCACTTTGTGTACTCTAAAAAGCAGTAATGGACTTTTGTGACCAAGKTTTAACCATAAGAATGAACTGAAGCAGAGCCCCACATATTTAATCGAGATCAGTAATTTTTATTTATGTAAGGATGACAAAATCTGTCTTTCCCAAACTATAACAGCATATTTTTCCAGTGTGGCATTTTCATTAAAAATTAAAAGGGATATAAAAATGTCTCCAATGTGTTTGATGCTGTTCTGGAGTACAAAGGACAGCATATTACAAAACAGACTTCTAAAGTATTTCACATTTTATGGGGGAAAAATAAATAGCCTAAAGCACTGTAAAAGATGAGCTAAACTCTCATCCTGTGAAAGCATTGGTGTACACAGAAGATACAGAAAATATTAGGAGAGCTTGATTTAATGCTCTCTATTAATTACCATTAATTATTTAAAATGTTATAAAACTCCCCCACGAGCCCCCACTGAGATGCCATCATGTCAAGCAAGCAATTAAAATACAATACAGTTAACCATAAAATAGAAAGCAAAAGGAAATAAAATATTAAAAAGCTAACCAAAGTGGTGGTGTTAACAAATCTTTAGCACCTATGAAATTCTCAATTGCCTGAAACCGAACCAATTCCAATTGCATCAACTGATTTGTATTTCGACTCTTAAAGTCTTMCCTCCTCCAAAAATCTTACATCATAAACTCTTTTTTTTGGTGGTTTTTTTTTTTTTTGTTTGTTTTTAAGATACCGTTTTGATCTTTGCTATTGGAACTGACTCATTTATGTCAGGAAGGGAAAGCAATCATCAAAGAAACAGCAATCTGTAAAGAACACTGAATAAGATGGGCTTTTCTTGATTCAAGAAAACCTGGGAAGCAGAGAGAGGTGACTGTTACTTACAAAAGGTTTCTTTAAAAGAATAATGTCATGGTAAAGATCAATACGAATCCACTCCTATGAAACTGATTTGGGCATCAGCAAATTAAAACACAATTAATTAGACCAGAGTCTGCCAGGACTAAGTTAGGCATGACACTATAAACAAGGTAGCTATGAGAAAAGCCTTTTATGATGTGATTATCTATAGAATTTTCCTTCCCCCTGCCACTGTAGCAAGAGCCTCCATTTGCATGCTAAAATGCAGAGAATTGTTGACTCCTCTGGTTTTTTACTGGAATTACATCAGTAGAACTCTGCAAGCCTGAAATTTCCCTCACATTTTACACCTACACCCCGTGCCTGCCTTTGATTGTGGTGATAAATGCTGAGGCCTGGAATTTTGACTCTTCCAAAATAATCTCAACCTATGAGATCATGTATTTGCCAATTATATCAGTCTAAACTAAGGCTGTGCTTCTTTGGCCCTCGTCCCCTCACAGGACCACTGTGATAAACTTTCTTAAAACACATCTCACAGATGGGGACTGCGAGAGGGAAATGATCCAGTGAAATACATTCCTGTTTAATAACCTACCTTCCCCTGTAATTAAAGGCAATTCCAAAACGCAACAGTTTGGTCCAAGACAAATACTGCCTCTCCACTCAGTTGTTAAGCATAAAAAACCCTGCAACCRTCTGTCACTTATGATTATTAGACATGTCAACGTGCTTTGTGCTGCACTTCTTTGAAGTACTGTAGGTTATAGATGTCAATTTATATCRTGTCACCCCTTACAGGCTCAATGCATACATTTTCATGTCAGCAGGAGGCTGTTTGCTGTARTGGGCCCCCCTACAACTGGGAAAAACACAACTCTGTTATCAAATGATCGCTGCCTGACTGAAGCGAGAGCTCAAACTCCAGAAATTTGCTTACAGGTGTCACTCCAGTAAATTTGTTTGGTTTGCCTGGTTGGGTGGTTGGAACATTTAAGGGGCCTGCTTGGGGAGTTTGGTTATCACTGGGAGTGATTTGGAAGAGAGGAAACTTGTGCATTTTTTTACAGCTACAGAAATGTCTGTCAGATCCTGTCTCAGAAACATTCCAGCATTTACAGAATGATTGGTAGAGCAGAGAAAAGCTCTGACACGTGAGACTCACCTAGGAAAGGATTTCTGCTAAGCTTTAGTTCTGATCTTGGTTCTCCCTCCTCCCAGACTACCCCTGCTGGGGTTGCCCATTGCATCCTTCCAGATATATTGATTTAGAAACCTCAGGGATTGTGCTCTTCCTGTTGTTCAGGTCCTGTTCACTGCAGTTAAGGTCTTGCCCCTGGATTTTCTGCAGTACCAAAACACTGTCTTTACTCCTCCCGAGGCACAGTCCTGAAGAAATAACCAGAGAAAACAATTGAATGTTTTCCTTGAGAAAAGATTGAGAATTCAAGACCTCAGCAGCTCAAAATTCAGAACCCAGGCAGGCCCAACCCTTCTGTTTCATGGCTGAGGGTTATTGTTTGGGAACCCAGTGATCCTTATGTTTGGAACAGCTGGGATAAGCATTTATTGCCAAGTGTTATCAGGGCCTGGCATGGCTTTTCTTGAACATCACAGCAAAGCTGTGCTTTGAAACCTCTTCTGAAAAAATATTGCCTTCAGTGCTGCAAAGTCTTTGATTTTATATACAATTGTATCCTTGTAATAGTGGTGTTTCTGTGAAATTAAATGAGAAGTGTTTACAGAATCCAGTCTATTAAAGACACAGTGTCCATAACAGACACAGGATTTTGGTACAAGGAAAGATAGGTATTTAGATAGGAAAAAGGCACTTTTTGTTTAGTTTTATTCTGAAACTCCTAAGGTGTGTTTTATATAAATATATATATGATATTTCTGTTTATTTCTGTCATTCTCTTGTTCCTCTGCATTCTTATGTGAGTATTTACATGAAGCTTGTGGACAAAATAGCAATGAATGAAAAATCCAATATTTCCAGCTACTTCAGAAACAGTTTTTACTGAGTGTAGAACTTATTTCTGTCAAAATAAGTTAGATTGCACTCTACATTTACAAGAGGTTTTTATGCTATTGAAAGACAGATTTAATGGAGTTATTGCTCAAGCACATATATGTTGTATCCCAAGCATATATATGTTTTTAAGACAAAAGATGTTTTATTCTTTAAAGGTGAAGCACAATTTCAATAGCAAGTAATTGAGTATTTCCACACCTAGTCCTTCGCTAGCTGAAAATGCAAGGATTTGTTCTATTCAAGCATTTCTTACTTTTGTTTGAGGATGTTCATTTTTTATTGTTATTACTACGAGTTTAATATCGTAATTTTAAAGCAAGTGCATTAAGGTAATGGAGAATTAATTTGGTGCCTATTAAGTCAGGTATAATTATGTTAAAATATAATGGTAACGAACTTTGATCATTCAGGAAAGTCAGAAAATTAGTGTAACACATCCAAAATAATGATAGTAAAATTCCAGTAGAATTCTAAGAGAAGGGTAAGTATTGTTTGTTTCATCATAAACGTTATGGTTACCTGTTAAAAGAATCATGAAGAATTTCTGCAACACACAATCAAATATAAAATCTGACTCTAGAAATCCACTAAAACCCTGAGACATTGTTTGAGAATTAAAAGAATTAATTTAAGGAATTGGATGTGTCTTCTATACATTCTTCTTTTCACTTAAGTTAATATTTTGTACCAGCTCATGTAGTGGGGATAGTTTTTGCTTTATCAATAGAATTCAGAGATCTGCGTGGACTTAAAATGTTCCTTATAGACCAAGAATTTTTTTTTTTTTTTTTAACCTGGAAATTTTTCCTGAGCAGTAGGAAATATTGGTACAGTGATCCAGCACTTCATTCTGCTCTGGATGTTTAAAACTGGGAGCTGTGCCTGTGCAGATCAATTCCACACTGCATGCCTGCGAATGGCAGCCCTCTAACAAAGCCTTGCACTGAGTTTATACAGATATAAATATAAATATGTGAATATATATAGACCTTCTGTCTGTCTGTCTGGACAGCCGGTGTGAGAGACCCTCGGTGTGTCACTGACTGAAGGGGCCAGAGGAGGGGGTCACTAGACAGAGGCAGAATTTCTTTGCACTGCAGCCAATGAATTCCTGGATTTTCCTGCCCCACGAGATGGTGGAGGCAGAGAGTGTCAACAGGTTTAATGCAGGGTTAGACAAATCTGTGCTGGATATCTGCACAAATCCTAAAGAAGGTGGGCAGAGAGGTACCTTCTCCCTACTCCAGTGTCTGTAGGAGGACAAAAACCAACAGATTGAAGAAAATAGCTAAGTTTTCTGATTTCCAGAAACAGCTAAGTTTCCAGAAAATAGCTAAGCTTTTCTGATTTCCAGAAACAGCTTTTACTGCTGCTGGAGGCAGAGCACTGGGCTGGACTGCTGGGCTGGCCCAGCACTGCATCTCTGCCAAGTGGGAGAAGGAGATAAGAAAATGCTCCTCTCTACCCTGAGAAGAACAGAACAGGGGGTTGTGAGATTTTACCCTCCTGCTTCAGCTTCAGCCAGCACAGGCCAGAAGGTGTCATAAGGAAAGAACACAGTCATTAAGGGGTGATGGTTTTAATCCTGTGATTGAAGAGGTCTAAAATCTGAGAGGTCTGAACTGCGGTTGTGAAGTGTCTGTGGAGCTTTAGAGGCTGCAAATACCTCAGTGCCTGATCAACAGCTGCTCCCCTGCAGAGGTCCTTTAGCAAGCAGAGAGAAATTGTCTGAGAATGGGCACCTTTCTCACTGGCCTTGTTTTGTAGTATTAAAGGCTCTGGGCGCTGCCTAGGGATTGCATGGGTTCAATGTAGCACCCAAGGTCACACTGCAGAGAGGACACGTAAGGATTTGGGTCTCAGAGAGCACATGAAGCACTCTGGATACTGCAGCTGGACTATATCTGATGTCACAGGTGGAGCAATGTGCTCTTTTCATTTTGGAAATTGCTGCAATATGGGTCTCTGAGTGCTTATTAACACAGCAGCARTGATACTGGGGTGGGATAAGGGAATTTGTGTACCACAGCCATGTGCTATCCAAACAGGGGCAGGAAAGCWTCCATCCAGACACTCCTCTCCTTCAGCAGAGGGCTGGAAACATTCCTAGCTCCAGCTATAGAAATATTTCCAGCAGGTGCTTGCCTAATCTCTTCTTAGAGGTTTCTGTAAATCTGGGCTTCATAATCTGCCAGTCCATTCCCCTGTATCGCTGCTCCTTCTGCTCAAAACCTTTATTTCCTGCTCTCTTGGCGTTTGACTCGAGTGCTCCTTATTCTTCTGGAGACTTTTTCTTAACCCCCAGCAAGAGGTGGGAAAAGCAGGTGGTGTCCCCGTCCTGCCACTGACCTGTTCTGATGTGCACGGAGCACTGGGACTTTACAAAGGTGTGACTTGAGACAAGGTTTTGCAGCCTCTAGAGAGGCCTTGTGGAGAAACCAATCAAGAGGACATGCTCACAAAATTATGCCTCAGCTTGCTTGCCATGATGCATAAGAGAATAGAATTTTTCCAGGGGAGGGAGGAGAGGGGAGGGGAGGGAGAGGTAGAGGAGAGGAGAGGTAGAGGAGAGGAGAGGGAGAGGAGAGGAGAGGAGAGGAGAGGAGAGGAGAGGAGAGGAGAGGAGAGGAGACTGTTTCATTTGGAAGAGATGTGCAAGGATCAACCAGTCCCAGTGCCCAACCAATTCAGGGCTGACAAAGTTAAACCACGTTGTTACTGGCATTGTCCAAATGTCTTTGAAACCCTGACAGACATGGGGCATCAACCACCTCTCCAGGAAGCCATTCCAGTGCTTGACCACCCTCTGGGTAAAGAAATGCTTCCTAATCTCCAGTGTAAACCTCTCCTGGTGCAGGTTTGAACCATTCCATGTGTCCTGTCACTGGATCCCGTGAGGAGAGCTCAGCACTCCCCTCCCCACGTCCCCCTGCAGGGAGCAGTGAGGTCACCCCCTCCTCAGCCTCCATTTCTCCAGACTAGGCAAGCTCAGAGTCCTTGTCCACTCCTCGCAGGAACTCACGCTCTTGCAAGATTTGTAAATGCTTAAAGAACTTCTGGAAAACCAAAAAGTCCAGAATATTTCAGAATTCAAGATGTGAAATGTTTCTGATGTATCTAAGCAGCAGCATGATGTGGAAAGCAGAGACAATCAGTTGCATCCTTTAGTTAGTTTTCCATAAGAACAGGGAGGAAAGGATCCCACTGCACTAAATTAGATGCATGGATCTGTAGGTTTTTTACTGGTCCYTTTAAACACTCACTAATTTTTGTTAATGAATACGGGAATTTCCCTGATCGATCACTAATTACAAATGAACTACACTGTGAGATTAGTGATGATATTTCTTGGACAAAGGAAATTGAATTCTCAAGGTTAGTTTTCTTCCAGTAAGCCAAACATTCCCTGGCACTCTGCAGCACCATTTGCATTTCAATGAGGCTGTGGCTCTGTGCCACTGGTTACCATACCTTGCCTTCAGTGTAGCCACCTTGAAAAAAGTCCCTGCAAAAAGAAAGAGCTCTGATTTTTTTAGTCTAAAATTTGGTTTCCTACGTGTAATTATTTTTTTGTTTTGTTTTAAGAGCAAAATCAGCTGCTATAGTTCTATCTCTAATTTTAAGGGATAAATCCAACACGTTTGAAAGCTTAGCTCCACACATAATGTGACACACATTTATTTTTAATACACTTAAGCAAGTCAGTGATGATACTGACAAATTCATTGAAAGCTCCACTCACCTAAAGTGAGAAAATAACCTAAATTTCCAGAAGCAGAGAGCTTTCCAACTTTGTACTTCAGTGGTGTCTTCAACCTGAATGTTTTAACTCATTCTTTATTGGCAGGAGTAGCTGCTTGCTAGTGAATAGCAATGCTTCTGGATTTTTTTAATCCATATATAAATAAACGAGCATGTCACATAATTATCTATTCTAGTAGTACCTGGAATATTTCTCTTTTCCCATTTATTTATTGTATCCAGGTCTCTAAGCAAGTTTTATACTAAAAATCAGCAGAGAATAACACTGTTAGTTCTGATGAGGGATAGATACCATGAATAATGCTTACTTATATTTCAACTTTTATGGTTTGGTATCCTGAACTGGCCATGTAATGAAAAGTCAAGTCTTCCAGCAATTTCTGGGTGTCTAAGAGACCTTTTTGTTGATGACTTGCCTCAGAGACAAATCTAAACACAAATTGGTGGAGTGGCCTCCCCATTTGTATGCAGTCTCTGTCCTTGCTGTCCTTTCTCCTGCAGAGCTGAGATGTCCAAAGCCTGAATGCTTTCCTGCCCCCCAGTTCTGCACTGGGTAACRTGGCCCTGCTCAATCAGGAGCACTGATCCAGCACAGAGCTAGGGAGACCTTTGGCAAAAACAATAGCAGCTAAGGGAACTATCTCTCTCCAAATTCCTGTCTTTTTGTGGAGCTGAAGGAATATGAAGTTTCATATTCTGTGCCTTTGGAATGACACTGTAGACTGGGAGTGGGGGTTGGCACCTGTCACCTAAAACAATAGGTAGGAACTAAATGCATTCAAATTGCCACTGTACAGATTAGGCAGTGTCAGAGACAATGCCATCATTCTATTGTTCCCACTAAGAGCACATGAAAGACAAATCCAGTGACACTCTGTGCAGAGAGCTCTCAAAAGTGACTGGGAAGAGCAGGAGAGAATTAAGTGTCAGCATGTTTTAGTGCTGATATCAAATGCTCTCCATCTCAGGCTCTGCCTGACGAGTGTTTAGTGAGTCCTGTTGTTGTATGGAAGTGCTTTCTTTACTTTCCCTGCATTTTCCTTTCCTGATTGTTCCTCTACTGAATAAAGTTGCACTTTCATTGATGCAGTTCTTTCAGCACTTCCTTAGTCACAGCCAGACCAACTCTGGTTACGCCTTTCTTAGATCTCAAACTAAGCATGGCCACGTGAATCATCTTTTTAATGAGAAACCTTCCAAATAAACTTCTTGGTGCAGCAGTGTGGGTTAGTGGTGACTCAATAGCAGGAACCGTGGGGTACAAATCAGAGCAGAACTTTTCTCACCTTAATTGCTCTGTGCTGCTAAAGAGAGTGACTTTCATATGAGAAGAAATTTCATTCCATTTAGAATAATTTAAAAGCAAACAAACAAACAAACCTGAGGCTTTTTGTGTGTGCAAATGCAGCATATTTATCACAGTTTGCAGTAGCTTGTTTGCTGGTTTGTTTTATGTTCCCTTCCTAATGTCATCAGAGTGCTCCTGGGGAAAAACCTCAAACAGCAAACATCAAACTGACAATAGGCAAGACGAGTATTCCCAGACCCTGCATCATCTGAAACAGCCACAATAAATAATTAAGAGCAGCCATAGCATCACGCAAATATTTGACCAAAAAGTGATGTCTCACACTGCATTTTAAATGTCAGAAAGTCAGGGACTGGTGAACAAGTGCATGGAGCAAATTTAACAGCAAAGAACCTGGAAATGTCCCATTTCTGTACCAAGTGGCAACATGAGTTACTGTCACTGAAGCACAGATGAGCTCAGGGGACAGGAGCTGACTGTGACCATGCACGTGGAGATTATAGAATCATGGAATGGTTTGGGTTGGACAGAGCCTTAAAGCCCACCCAGTGCCACCCCTGCCATGGGCAGGGACACCTTCCCCTGTCCCAGGCTGCTCCAAGCCCCARTGTCCAACCTGGCCTTGGGCACTGCCAGGGATCCAGGGGCAGCCACAGCTGCTCTGGGCACCCTGTGCCAGGGCCTGCCCACCCTCCCAGGGAACAATTCCTGCCCAATATCCCATCCAGCCCTGCCCTCTGGCACTGGGAAGCCATTCTCCCTTGTCCTGGCACCCCAGTTCCTGAGGAATTGTCCCTCTCCAATGAGGATACGTAGAACAGCGAGGCTCCGGTGGAAGTATCAAAAACAGTGGCTTCTTTCCAGTCTGCTTTTAATGAAACAACAACTAAAAGCTTCTCTGAGCAGTCTTTCTCCCTTTCACTCTGTCTCCACATCCAAATATATTCCTTCAAGCCTTTCCATGGTCTCATCCGTGTTCCAGGTCCTATGGAGTGGGATGGTGAAGCCTTGCAGAAGGGGGGAATACTGTGTGTTATGGATTCCCTATTTCCAGCTGCTCTGGAGCCTTACAGGGAGTTTCACGCTGTTGTTGATGCTTCAGACCCATCTATTTTTTGTTGTTTTTCTTCCTTTTGGCAGTCTGAGCAGTGGATGCTAATGGACATTTGAAGCACCTTGCCTCACTGATACTCTTGCAGAATCAATGAATCTTAGAAATTATTTTATTTAGTCTCTGGAGAGGCATTACAGGTGTGGATGGTAAGAATATTGTGGTGATTCAGTACGTTTGAGGAATGTATCCTATACTTCAGTGTAGGCTTTAAGAGAAGCACTGAATCCCTCAGGTGGGGCTGGACATGGATCCAAGCACTCACCTGGAGAAGGGAGAAGCTGAACCTCACACATTAACTGCATGCAGAAGTCAGCAGTCCTCTTCAAATGAATTTTAGGCAGGACAGCTGCTTCTGGGATCTTAACCTGTTCAAGGAGATCATTTCAATTATGAAGTGAATATTCTATCACAGTTTAAAGCTGTACTAATGTCTTTAAATCTTTCTCAGTTTAAAGCTATTGTCACAAGGGGATTTGGGACTCCACTTTCTACTTTGATCTGCTTGACTCAGATGCTGCAGTGTCGACTGTGAAGATACATCAAGGCCTGGTTGCAGGGACAGATGAGCAAATTCTTGGCTACCATAAACCAGCACAGCTTTATTGAAGCCGACAGCACTACGTGGAACCTCCTATGAGCTGGAATTTCCTACTGCTCCAGTTTGCTGTGTGAATTTATCTTCTGGAACTTCTTCTTTATGTGCTTCTATTTTTATTTAAAAAAAAAAGAAGTCCATAGATACCGTTGATACCTCACCTTTGAGGCTTGTGAAATGAGTGTGGATGTTAACAAAGAATAGATAAATTTAAAAAAAAAAAAAAGATAAAGAGAAAACATGATTTTAATACCTTTCCAAGGTACAAATAAGAAAATGGACTTATGCCTCTCACAAATTTGCAGTAGACAGACTACAGGAAATCCCAAGGGATTCACACTAAACCTTGGAATGCTGCAGCGGATCTGTTCCTGCTGCAGCTGAGTGCTCTTCTGTCAGTGTTTGTCTGTTCCTGTATTAGTTATGCCAGAAAAGTCCTGGAATCAATGTTGGGCACTTCAGTGTTACCTGAGAACAGATGGCTCTGTTCTCTTGACACGATATTTAAGGAGCAACTTTGTGATAGGTCTCAGAGTTTTACTGATGTAGATGTTCAGCCTTCAAGGATTCCCTGGCAGTCAAACAACAGCTGGAACAGTTTTGTGACTAAGCTTGGGTACAGAGGACTCCTGGTAAAACGACAAATTTAGGATCCATTGGTGCATGTCTTTAATGAGTTACTCTGTCAGTCGTGGTGCAGCAATGCAAGAACGATTTATGAGATGGAGCAAGTGGTACCGAGATCTGCAGCTGTGCTATCCCACATGGGAGTGTTTCCATGTTTACTGGGGGGTGTTGTACTAAACTCAGGCATTATGGGTTGTTATTACACGAGACTCTTGTTATCTAGTTATCAATAATAGCACAAAGGCAGTCTGGAAGTGACTTTGCAAGCCAGCGTGGATTTGGCCCTGATAACTGAAATTATTATTGCCTAAATCACTTTTGTAAGATTTCATTTCTTGTACTTTATAACGTAGCTGTAAGTTATGCACGGATTACGGTCAGTGGCACTTACAAGCAAAAATACATATTTTAGGGAGAAGTGGTTACCTTTCCCAAACATCTTTAAGTGAGCAAATAATTATTTCTATATTTCCATGTGTCTGTCTCTCCAGATGGTCAGAATCTATGTGGGTGTAGAAGGTCTGCTTTTTAATACTGAATTACTCCTTTTTTTTTTAACCAACAAAATATTAAGATTTTTGAGAACAACTTATCCAAGTGGTGATTGCTTTTACGTAGCTCTTTACTTATTTTATGAAGAAATCTGTTTTACACAAAATTTGCTCTTTATGATACTTAATGAGCAGTTGTTTATACAGCTGAATAAGAGAGAAATGGGTCAACAATGTTCAATATCAATTTCTGGCTTGTGCTTATAAGGTAGAATGTGAAATTGTTCTTGACTATTATCTTCTCTTGTGAGTCTTAGGCTGTCTATTCCTGAGCTGGTAATTAAACATTAAATGCCACGTTTGAGAGGTCATGAACATTTACAGTGATTGCAATACTGTATTAATAGACTGCTAGAGAGAGGTACTTTGAGTTTTAAAGCAGGCAGAGGAAAACTTAATGAAAGAATCAGCTAATTCTGTCTCTTTAGCATTATTAAAACCTGTGGTTTTTATAGAGTCTCTGTTTTCTCAACTCTGAGATGGTGTGCCTAGAGTCAAATTGTAGAAGGATATTCCTATCCTATAAAAAAAGATTGAAACTGATAATTAAAAAAAAAAACCCAAAGCCTTCATGAAAACAGAATTTTAGAAATAGGTGTCCTTGAATAGTTCAAGATTGAAGTACATCCATTTTCAGAAAGCAAGATGCACATTGCTGTCCCAGTCAGAATAAAAGAGAATTAAATAGTTGGGTACCCCTTAAACTTTTAATGTTTTGTGGATTTTTACTAATTATTACATAAACCATTAGAGACATGACAGCTGAATTATTAATTGTAATAATTTTCTCCTTTGAGTTGTTTTCTGTAAATATGCTTTCTGTAAATATTTCTACAGAGTGCCTGTTAATTACAGCCCCTCCATGGGCAACGATGATGGAGGAAATTAATAAAATATATGCACAACTCGATTCATTTCTATGATTTCCACAATTTGGACCATGGTCTTCAGGGCCTGACATGCTCAGGCAGTTCTTCCTGGACTCAGTGAAGTATTCCTTAGCATAACAGAATTGGCTCTGTAACATCCTGCCTGCCAGGACCCCCTCACCTCTCCCAGGTCCTGGAAGCCACGGGAGTGGCTCCGCATGCCCTTCAGAGCCCTGCTCTCCTCCCAGATGGCACACAGCCGGAGATGGTGCATCCATGGCCTTCCTCCCCACATGCCCTCGGCCCCCAGCAGCAGCTGGAGGATCTGCTCCGTTCTTGGTCAGAGATGTCACTGGTGAGGGACTGTCACTTCAGACTAAACCAGGGGCTCTCATGCCACTGCCAGAAATTAACTTTGCTTTTCTTGTCTCTGGGGGCAATGGCTTGGGGGACTGGTGGGACTTTGTTGTGTGAAGCCTTCCCTCCTCGGACTAATGACTACTCCAGGCTGATTTCAGCCCCAAGCCTTTTCATGGCATGGAGACCTCAGTGTTGTCTAAAAAGTACTGTTCAAATGGATGTTTTATCAATTTTTGAATGTTTACAGGTTTGGGAAGATACTGGTAGCCTGAAGGGAGCCTACAAGAAAGATGGAGAGAGACAATTGCCAAGGGCTGGAGGGCCAGGAC
>RAHM01000624.1:89762-118500 GCA_003713295.1 Parotia lawesii | reverse complement strand
ACAGGCTCAACTTTATCCATAGTTCATTTTCCATTTCTGATCTCAAAATTTTACTTCTCTCCTTCTTCCCACAGAGCCTTCCCCTGCTCCCTCAGACCCCATGGTGTTTCTTTAGTGGCACTGGGATCAGGATTGGGAGGATCTGGAGACTCCCTTGGGATACAAATGGGAAGAACTTTCCCGCAGGGTCCGCCCCAGTCGCCAGTGACATCCCTGCCACCAGATCCATCTGCTCCACATCATAAAATTCCAGCCTCTCTTCCTCTAAATCCAGGAACACCCCGACAATGGAGAGGCACTGGCGCTGCTTCCCGACCGCCCAGTCGCCGCTATAAAGCTTTCCGCGGAATCTACTCAGAGCCCAGGAATCCGGGGAATCCCAAAAATGCTGGCCGGGAAGGCTCGATTGGTCCCGCAGCACTCCCAGTGCCCAACTCAGCTCTCGGCCAAGCTGCACCTCCCAGTAGTGCTTCCCGGCTCCCAGCATGTCCCTCGCCACCAGCATCCGCCTCTTGAACGAAGAGCGCATATCCCGCTGATCCAGGTGCTGCACCTCGGGATCCAGCACCACAGGAACTGCAGGGGAGTGGGAAGGATCCAATCAGCGGAGTGGCCCCGGGAACTCACAGTGGCTTCCGTGAGGGATTGGGACATTCCCAGGGACTGCAGAGAATGCGGCCACTGAGGAACTGAGGGGCCATGGAATCAGTGAGTCCCTGAGTCCCAGAATCCCAAAATCCTGAAATCCTGAAATCCCACAGATGGTGAGGTCCTGAGGTGGTTCTGTAAGGAATTTTAACATTCCCCAGAATATGGGGTGTGGCCACTGAGGAACTGAGGGGCCACAGAATTCCTGAATCCCAGAATCCCAGAATCCATGAATCCTCAAATCCCTAAATCCCAGAATCCCTGAAGTCCAGAATCTAAGACTCTCTGCATCCCCAAATGCCTGAGTGGGTGAGATCCTGGTGTTGGCCAACAGGGAATGTTAACATTCCCTGGAACAGAGAATGTGGCTACTGAGGAACTGAGGGCCATGAATCCCTGAATCCCTGAATCCCTGAATCCCCGAATCCCAGAATCCCAGAATCTCCAAATCCCACAGTGGGTGAGGTCCTGGGATGGTTCAACAAGGAATTTGAACATTCCCCAGAACAGAGAATGCAGCCACTGAGGAACCAAGGAGCGATGGCATTCCAAAATCCCTGAATTCCACAATCCTTGAATCCCTGAATTCCCAAATCCCCAAATCCCAGAGTGGGTGACATTGGAAGGGATCTCAGAGGGGTCTCCTGGGCCCTGTGGACACCCCGGAGCTCTCCCAGCCAGGTCCTTCCTCAGGGCACAATTCCCTCATTCTCTTTCCATSCATCCTCCCTGGAATTGTGTCCCAATCCCATCCCAGGATCATGCCAGAATTCCAGCTTGGCCAGGACGTCTCTGACCCTATGGAATTTTGGGACGACAGGAAATGCCATTCCAGGGCGGCTTGGTCAGGTGGCCACTACATGTTCATGGAATCATGGAACAGTTTGGGTTCATGGAATCATGGAACAGTTTGGGTTGGAAGGACCTGAAATCCCATCCAATCCCACCCCTTCCATAGACAGGGACACCTTCCACTATCCCAGGTGGCTCCAATCCCCTCCCAACCCGGCCTTGGGCACTTCCAGGGATGGGGAATCCACAACTTCCCTGGCAATTCCATCCCAGCCCCTCCCCTCCCTCACAGGCAGGGATTTCTTCCCCAAATCCCACCCAAATCTCCCATTTCCCTTCGGGAAGCTGCTCCCTGTGTCCCGCCATTCCCTGCTCACCCGCGTGGCTCCGGGCTTCCCAGAAACCTGCGGGAAGGAAACAGAAARGGGAATTTCATGGATCTATTGGACAGCAATTTCAATGATTGTAATGAATGAAAGGAATTTATTGGACTGAAACCCGTGGCAATAAAATGGAAATTTTTATCCCACTTACCCAACTCGGGTCTGAGTCGCTCTGGAAAGGAAAGAAATTCCAGTTACTGGCACTTCTTCACTGGGAGTTTTTCAGGTCAGACAACCCCAATCCATGGAAAATTGAGCAACACCATGGATCGATATTTTAAATTTGTAATTAAAATGAAACATTTTCAAATATGTGGGCTTGAATTAAAAAAACCCCGTTATTAAATTTGTGGCTTCTGGTTAAAATCAGCTGTTATTAAATTTGTTGATTTTAGTAAAAATTAATCAGTTTAACGTTTGTGGGGTTTAATTAAAATTCACCATTTTTCGTTGGTGGTTTAAATGTGTTAAATTCTTCCGTATAAATTTAAACATGGTTTTGATCAGTTTGATCCAAATTCAGGGCATTTTGGTCCAAGGTCAGGGACACCAAACGAGGAATATTCCCTGTCCAGGGAGGTTTTATGGGAAATCTTGGCACAAATCTCTTGGGGAATAAAACCTGGCAAGGAGGGGAAAATTCCCCCCTCCCAGATGAAACAATCGGGCTCAGCTCAAATCTGGCTTTCACTCATAGAGGTTCATTTTTTATAATAATTTATATAATATAATCTATTACTATATATAATACAAATATATATATTACATAGATAAATTATAATCTGTCCTGTTATAAAAATATATAATCTATAACTACATGTAATATATTAAATACAATAATATTATATTATATTATATCATATCATATCATATCATATCATATCATATCATATCATATTATAGATAACATTGATACAAAACAATTTATTACCAAGTTTGTTCCTCTTTTCCGCCATTGCAGTGAAAAAACAACTTCCATGAGTGAAATGAAAACTCAGGGATCCGATGAAGGGCTGAGATCCAAGGAAGGAATTCCAGCCCTGCACAAACCCTGAGATCATCTTGTCCTTTAAAATTTTCCATCTGAACAACACATTGACTTAAATTCTCAAAAGCCAGTGTTGTCATCAAATGCTGGAATTGCGTTGGAAGGGATTTTAGGGATCACTCAGCTCTCCCAGCCTGATCCCAGAGAAAAGGGGCTCCATCCCTTGGATCATCTCTGCGGCCTCCTCTGGAATTGCTCCAAAAGCTCCACATCCTTCCCAGGGACAGAATTCCCCCTCAGCTGCTGCTGGGGATGAGCCCTGGACTCGTGAGATTCCTGGGATGGGCCGTGTCCATTCTCTCATCCCAAATCCCTCTCCCAGCAGATTCTCGGGATGGGTCATGTCCATCCTCTCCTTCCCAAATACGTCTCCTAGGGGATTCCTGGGATGGGTCGTGTCCATCCTCTCATCCCCAAATCCCTCTCCCTGGACTTCTCCCGATCCGTTCTTTTCCACCCTGGAGTGATCCCCAGCACTTGGCCTCGTTCAGCCTCATGAGATTCCCAAGGGCCACTGGTCCAGCTTTTCAGGAATTGCCAGGAATTCAGGAGAGCGACTCATCAAAAGGGTTTGCCCTCCTTGGAGGAGCTGAGTCCTCTCCGGGTGGGGATCCTGAGGGATCAGGGGCAGCAGGACACGTCATTTTCCTTACTTTCCGTGGAATTAATGCTCAGGATTTCYCTGGACATGGAGTTTCATCCCACACATTTTTTGGACTTGTGATGCAGTTGGAATAATTTTCCGGGGAATTGAAAAAAGCCAGGAGCAGCAAATCTGGGATTCAAGGAATCTCCATCAGCAAAATTGCAGGCAGAGAATTCCCAGAGGAGCAGGAAATGATCCCAAATTTTTCAGAACAGGACCCGGTCAAAGTCATGTTTCTTAGAGTAATTGAAATAAAATAGAAATCAATAAATTGAAATAAAGGGAAAATACCGGTGGTTTTTTCCTGCTCTTTCACTGTCTTGTGGGAGCTGCTTAATAATGAATAATAATATACTTAATAATAATTGTATTTAATACTAATATAATTAAGATAAATTGGAGAAATGGATTTACCTGCTTTGTTTGTCTCTCTCTGAGTCTCTGAGTTGACCAAGAAATGCAAGGAAAAGTGAAAAAAACTCAATAAATTACTGGGAGTTTTTAGTTTAGAAGTAAAATTTATGAGTAAAATCACATAAATTTAGTTCAGAAGTAACATCTAGGAGCAAAATGAATTGCATGTAATTTAGGAATAAAATTTAGCAGCAAAGTGAATTAAATGTAATTCAGGAGCAAAATATAATCTATTTAAATTCATTGAAAAAAATTATTTTTTTCAATTTAGGAGTAAAAATGATGAGATGGGATTTTAGTCTATTTCATTGTCCTCAATTACTGAAGCTCCAACAAGGATCTTTACTGGAAATTAGGAAATTAATCTATTGGGAAATGAATGCATCGGGAAATGAACCCATTGGAAAATGAATTCAATGGAAAGAAATCAATCTGAATTTATAATCAAACTTGGAATCAGGTCACAAAAACATTTGTATAAGGGGGATTCATCCAGAAATACATGAGAAAGATCCGGATCTGTTTTTTGGGACGTGCACGCTGGAAGAATGAAAGGAACAGGAAAATTGTTCTTACCCAGCTCTGCCTTCAAATGACTTTTTTCTGAAATAAATGAGACCTTAATTAGTACATTTCACCATAAAAAACTTCAATTACGAGGTTTTCTTGACCCCTTTGGAATTCCTTTTTCTTCGATAAACTTAAATAAGGTTTTTAAAAATATAATAATGGAAATTAAATTAAAATAAGTAAAGATTAATTATATAAAGATTAATTAAATAAAAATAATTAAGTAAAATTAGTCCTTGGCCACCCAAATCCTCTTCCCAAAAATCTCTTTCAGAACAGTTGGATCTCAGAATGTCCCTCAAGCCCCTCAGGAAGAGCCCCAGACTCGTGTTATTTAGAAACTTCCATAAATTAGAGAGGAAATCAGTTTAAAACTAATCGATTCAAGAGGAAATCCATTAATCATTAATTAAGTAAAGATGAAATCAATTCCAGTTGGAATAATTGAGCTCTCCATGCTGTTCCCATTATTGCATGGGAAATTGAGGCTGATGACCAAAAAATGTGGCAGCTATTTGGCAGGATATGGGTCAGGGAATCATTGGAAGGTTAAAACATAAGAAAATGTAAATAATGAAAATATTAGTATTTTAAAAATATTTAATAATTCTGTAATGTAATGATATTATTCTATATATTACAGAATATATTTTCAATTAAATAATAAAGCTCTATATAATTATGTATTATACATTATATTGATTATATTGAGTAATTAATAGATAATACATAACTTTTATATATTAATTAACTAATAAATAATTAATTACATATTATAGTAATTATGTATTATTATATCACTCAATATCCTATATATGTATATGCATTAAATACTCTCATATGTAATAATTATAACAATATTGCTAATGTTATTAATTTACTATTTTTACTGTTTTAATAGATAAAATAATATTTATAATTTCATATTTTAATAGTTTATTATTTTATTTTTGTAACCAATATTTAGTATCTTTAATATTGATAAAATTAATGGCCCCTTGAGATCTGCTCAAATTCAGGCACCACTGGAGGGGTCAATAAATCAAACCCATGACCAATGGTCATCGAATCCCACTGGGATTCACATCCTGGAAATTGGAATCCTTTGGTTTCCTGGAGCCTTTACCTTTCTCTGCCTTCTTCCTCGACCAGGCTGGAATCAAAGAGATCAAAAGTTAATTATTGATCCCGGCAAATCAGGGACAGTTAATGAGATCCGGCAAAGGGTCTGGAATTCTCCTTGGGAGTTGAACCCAGGAGTTCTGTGTAAAAACGACCTCATTTATTTCATTTTATAGATTTCTATATTTATATGTCTATATTTCTATATTTCTGTATTTCTGTTGTATTTCTATATGTCTATTTTATTTTGGCAGAAGATTTTTTTGACGTGAGAAGATTAAGGAAAACTCCAAAGGACAAGGAGCTGCTGGAAGATCAACCACTGACTGAAAATTTATAATGTATCATTTTATATATTAACTAAATTATTGTCACACCTATGGACTGCTTTCATGACAAAGATATTTCTATTTCTATAGACGTTTTGAAATGTATTTCTCTATATTTTTAATTAATATATACTTTTATATTTTCATATTATATTTTTATATTGTGTTTCATATTATTTTCCATTTAATATAAATTATGTTTTATTGTATATTAATATTATATATTATCTGTTTCTACAAATAATACTGATATAAAATATATTTTATATTATGTATTATCTACTTTTATTATATGTAAAATATAGATTATCATTATGGAATAAATAATATGTACGTTTATTATATCCCTATATAAATATGTATATTTACTAAAAAATAGATTTTTATTGTATCTACTGTATGATAGAATTGTATTATATATAGTACAATAGTTGTGTAATATAATTCTAATGTATCATTTAATACTGATATATAATAAATATTATATACATATATACACATATCTATTAATATACATATTTAACCATATATGCTTCATAATTATGGTATTTATTATATATTTATAAAATACTTATTCTATCTCATATATTTATTGCCTAATATTAAATACAACATTTCTATTTATATTTAGGATTTATATTGAGCTTTTTCCCTCCTCACCTGCTTTCTTGGTTTGTGTAAAACTCCCTGGAAAACCAAAGAAACCACATTAATTTTTCAACAAAAACTTCTTTTGCATATAATTTCAAGTTGTCTCATTTTAAAATGAGAAATGAATCAAAAATCCAGAATTCCAGGTGTTAATGAATGCTCTGTAAATATCTCATAGTTGCTGTGTCCTAAATCCTGGTTTTAATTATCCATCTGTTAATTTTGTCTGTCTTCCTCTCAATCCTATATTTCTTATGGTAAAATTTTTCTTCTAATGTAATTAAGTTTTTTATTATTGTTATTGTTATTGTTAAATTAAAATAGTTTTATTATTTTTAATAATTTTAAGAAGATTAAAAACAAGTAATTTAAAATAAAAAATTAGAATTAAAATAAAACAATAATATTTAATGATAGATAATTAAATTTTTCATTCACAATGTTTATTTGAATTTTGGGTTGTGGTGAATTAAAAGTTCCCCATCCCCTGTGACTATACTCATGTTTTGTTTTATAAACCACAGCCCCGATAATTCCCAAATCCAGACTTAAAATTGAGAGAGATGCAAACATCCACGGGGAGGGGGGAGGGGAAGGGGAAAGGGAAGGGGAAGGGAAGAAGGAATCTGGAAAATAGAAACGGAATTACAAGATAAAACTCTTTTCTGTGGAATTACAGATGAAAAAAAAAGAAAACAGGGGTCTCCCTCTTTTGGAGCTTTCCAGACTAAGAATCCATCCTGAGGGGAGAGAGAAGGGATGGGAGCGGATATTCCGCATTTCCCATCAGCACATTCCGGGAATCATGGAATGTCCTGAAGGGAATATCCCTGGGAGGACCCCAGGGATCATCGATTCGCACTGGGGCTGCCCAGGGAAGGACGGAGTCGCCATCCCTGGAGGTGTCCAAGGAATGACCGGACGTGGCACCCGGAGCTCTGGTGAGCATCGGCCAATGGTTGGACTGGATGGCCTTGGAGGCCTTTCCCAAYGCTGATGATCCCGGGATTCTGTGACCTCCCAGCCCTGCACAGCCCCAAAATCCCCCCTCTGTGCCTGGGAGCATTGTCCGAATGCTCCATGAGCTCGGGAACCACTTCCCTGGGAGCCTTTCCGAGTGCCCAGCCACGCTCCAGGTGCCCAAGGTCATTGTAGAGTCTTGGAAATGTCCACTGGAATGTCCCAATCCTTCCCTCCCTCCATCTGTCCAGGTCATTGCAGGGTCTGTGTTCTCCCACTGGAATGTTCCAATTCTTCCCTCTCCAAGCTAAAATGGATCTCGGATGCACCACGATACAACGATGGATTTCTTCCCACATTATTCATCTTCCCACAGGTCACCAGCCTGGGACTTGGGGGTCTGGGATCTCTCCAAGGACAATGGACAGCAGCCACCACCCAAACCCAGCTGATCCCTCAGGGGTCACTCACCTGCAATCCGGACTCGGGATTCCCACGTGACGTTGAGCACCTCGTTGACCACCCTGCAGGACACTTCCCGGTCGGATCCCGGCTCCAGGCTCATGGAACTCACAACATCAAAGATGCCAGAAGAAGGGCCTGGAGAGCTCTGAGTGGTCACTTCCTCCGGCCGGGTCTGGCCTTGGCTGTCCAGCCAAACCACGGAGGGCACCAGGAACCATCCCTGAGATCTGCAGGAGAGGCCGATGCCATTCCCAGCGTGTCCATCCAGGAAAATCTAGGACTCGGCACCTTGAGCTGCACAATGGGAAAAATCCAGCTCCAACAAAGGTCACACAAGAAATTCCCTCAGCAAATGGGATATTGGGAAGAAATTCTTTACTGGGAGGGTGCGGAGGGGCTGGGATGGAATTCCCAGAGGAGCTGTGGCTGCCCCATCCCTGGAAGTGTCCAAGGCCAGGTTGGACGGCGCTTGGAGCAACCTGGGATAGCGGGAAGTGTCCCTGTCCATGGAAGGGGTTGGAACAGGATGAGCTTCAAGGTCCTTCCCACCCAATCCATCCCGGGATTCTCTGGCTCATGGCAGGAAGGTTTCCCCAGGACTTCTCCATGATAATGTGCAAATTAATCAGATTTCTAATTTTACTTCCCATTAAATGGCTGGGAAATGGCTCTTCCTCTCCATCCTGGTTCCAGCTGGGATGGAGTTAATTTGTCTGAGGAGCTGCCTCGGCTTTGGGAATGATGTCAACCATCCATTGGTTTTCATAGCTTTTATTTCTCTCTCTGTTGTTTTCCTCCCAATTTTTCCTGTTTTGATTTGGGTTGATTCCAGTTATTAAACTGTTCTTATCCCAACCCAGGAATTTTCCTCCTTTTACCCTTGGAATTTCCTTTGGGAGGCTCCCAGGAAATTGAACTTCTTAAACCAAATTGTGATCAGGACAAAACCAGGATTTACCTGAGACTCAACAAATCCTCTGTAGGAAAACAAGGATGTGAGGAGTCAGAAAGTGGATCCGCATTGTTCCACAGCTTGATAAGACATCCATAACCCAAATGTCTGGGGAAATCCCTGGACATCCCTCTGATTTCATGGGAAAAGCAGGAATTCCTTCCCTGGCACTCACCTGCCACATCCAGGTCCACCATGACCTCATTGTACCAATTCTCTAGGAAGACGACACAGGCGTATTTCCCTTTGTCGGAGGGACGGACGTTCCTCAGGAGAAGGGACAGATTTCCCCGGTAGAATTCTGATGGGAAAAACTCTGTCCTGCCCCGATAGCCCTTGAACTCCAGAAATTAATTTCGAGGGTTTTTCCCATCAAAAGCGGCCACTGCTTTTTCTGCAGAGCTCTCAGAGAAGATCCACTGGACAGAAAGTTCTTCTGGGATTATTTTGCCTTGTAACTGGCAGGGCAGGACGGCTCCATTCCCAACGATTCCAATGACAGGGTTCCCAGGAGGAATTATGTTGTACTGGCCTGCGAGGAGAGAGAGATGGGAAAATTGCTCATCCTGGGATCATCCAGTCCTGGAATGGTTTGGATTGGAAGGGTCATTAATGGCATTGGGATTTGGTGCTTATCAAAGTTCCCATCAGGGCTTCCTGTGGGAAACTGGGATATGGGAATGCCAGAAAAACAAGCTGGGAGAACAAAGAGATTTCCCCTGGGAATGAATTCCCTTCCTAAATAAAACTGGGATTGGGACAGAACCAGGATTTACCTGTGACCCAGGGAATGAGCTGCAGGAAAACAAGGATGGGAAGAGTCACTGCCGGCCGGAATCTGGATCCCATTGTTCTGCAGCTCGGGAAGACATCAATAACCCAACTATCCAGGGAAAATCTCACCAGGCTCCTGCCAAGCACAGACACACAATGGGAAGAGGGAATCAAACCAGAGCCGTTCGTTTCTCTCCATTTATGGGRAAATCCTCTGAGGTGTTTCAGCCCCTTTGAGGGAAATCAGGAAAAGGACAGGACCTGTTTTTAATGAAATTCAGGCAATTGAGTTGTGATTCCCAGACTAAATCCAAGCCCAGTTGGATGTGGATAACCTCGTGCAGGGGAGAAACTGAGGCAGAATTCCTAAGGAACATGAGTTGGCTTCCAAATGGTCATTCCAGGCCCATCCATTTGGGATTGTTGAGGCTGGAAAAGGCCTCCAAGGCCATTGAKTCCAACCTGTGCCCGATCCCCACCTTGTCACCAGCCCAGAGCTCCAAGTGCCACGTCCTTGGACACCTCCAGGGGTGAGGACTCCACCATTCCCTGGGCAGCCCCTTCCAAGCCTTTCCAGGAAGAAATTCCTCCTGATGTCCAGCCTGACCCTCCCCTGGCACAGCCTGAGGCCGTTTCCTCTCATCCCGACCCTTGTTCCCTGGGAGCTGATCCCGACCTGCCCCTGGCTGCACCCTCCTGTCAGGGAGTTGTGGGGAGCCTGAAGGTCCCCCCGGAGCCTCCTTTTCTCTGGGATGAGCCCCCCCAGCTCCCTCAGGAGCTCTCCAGACCCTTCCCAAGCTTTGCTCCCGGCTCTGGACACGCTCCAGCTCCTCCAAATCCATCCTGTAACTGGAGAGCCCAGAACAGAGCCCAGAATTCCAGCTGGGGCCTCCCCAGTGACGAGCACAGTGGGACAATCCCTGTCCTGCTCCTGGTGCTGCACTATTCCCGATCCCAGCCAAGTGCCCACCTGGACACACTTGGTTTCCTCCAGCTGCTGCCAAAAAAAACCTCTCTCCATAAAAAAATGCTAAAAATTAATATAAAAATGGAAAGACAAACTAAATTCCATGGAAATAACAATCAACATTTCCATGACTAATTCCCTTAACAAAGTTCCGAAATCCCAATTAGAGGTCAGATTTAGGCATGAGCAGATTGTTTAATTCATTCAATTAAGCCAGCAAAGAAATTAAAGTTGAATCATCTTTAACAACTTTGCTTGAAGCAAATACCCACAAATAACAGGAATTTCCACCGAGGCAAAAGAATTCCAACCTGGATTCATTCCCTGGGGAATATCAATAACAACCCCCCAGCTCAGTGTTCTAAAAGTTCTCATTGTGGACATTTCTATTCCAGCCAGACTTGCCTGAACAGCCAGATGCAGAATATCCATGTTAAATTCCATGTGGATTAGGGAGTTGAGGAATTTTTGTATTCCCTGGACAGGGACATTTTCCACATCTGTGGGGGGACAGACTCCAGGAACTCCCACACTCAATCCTGCAAGCTTTGAAAAGGGACTTTGACCACAAAAGACGTTTTTCCCCCTCAGGTGCAACATTCCAGCCAATCCCATTGGCCCAGACCCAGATATTCCAACGATTTTGTTTGTGGCACACCTTGATCCAAAGGGCAGCAGGAAAAGATTTCAAATCCTCGGCACCTGTGCAGGGCAGCTCCTTTTCCAGCCTGGTTTTCCAATACCTGGAAAATGGTGGGAATGGGAGGTGGAGAATTCCAAATTGGGGGTGGATGGTCCCACCAGGACGACTCGGAGTTAAATTTGGGAATACACAACCCAGAGACCAGGTGGGAATCCACGGATATGGAAAAACTGTGGGATGTTGAGCTTTAAAGTTCTCAACATTTTCCAGGTTTGTTTATTCCTACACCAGTTTTATTTCTGGATTAGGGAGAGGGGAGGAGTCAGGATCGGCAGGGAGCTGGAAAATGATTGGATTTATGAGGTTCCCACCCTTCAGGACTGATTAACAAGGCAAAATTTCGGGATTTATGGTGATTCCAGGTGGGATCAAACACAGCCAGGACCCAAAACCTCAACTTCCAACAAGGTTTCCAGGGAAGCCAGGACTGGGTTTCCTTGGATAAATGTAGTGGTTTTATCACCTCCTGGATGGATCCCTTGGAATTCTCCCAATCCAAGAAAAATCAGGGCTGGTTTCACAGCAAGATTTTCTCTCTCCACACTGAGGACCATCCTGTAAATCCTTGGCATTCATGGAATGCTGAGTTCTGGCTCCAGGTGGGAGATCACAACCAGCTGTTTTCTGATTATTTGTGGGGCTTTTCCTCAAAAATATTCCAAACATATTCCAAAAAACATATTCCAAGTCAGCCACAACTTTTCTGGGAAAGCTATGCCGGGGCCTCACCACCCTCAGAGGGATGAATTTTTTTTCAGGTGTGGAACCTTTTCCCCCTTTTTTCCCCCCCTTTTTTGAGATAAATCAATGAATTTTTATTCCTTTTGTTTTTATTATTTTTGATTGCATTGTATTTTTATTACTTTTTAAAAATTGATATCATGATTTAATTAATTGATAAATTTCCATCAATAAATTTTCCATGACAAAAGAAGAAGGAAAAACACCAGGGAAAAACTTTGCCCCTCCCCCCCAAAAAACTCCACCCCCTCCCCAAAAAAAAAGGAATAATCCCAAACCAAGCTTGGAATTTCCATGACAAAAAGGAATAAAACCAGGATAATATCCAACACCTTTCCCAAGGAAAAAGAAATCCCAAACTGAGCATGTTCTTATCCCACCACTCATAAAAACTCTGGGATTTCCCTTTTTTCCCCAGAATTTTTGGTCCATGAAACTCTTTTCCCCGCCCTGTTCCCACTAAACCCTGCTGGAGCAGGGAATGGTTTCCCATGGGAGGATGAGGAGGAACATTCCAACCTCTCCCAGCTCCGGGGCGCTGACTCGGGAAGCAGGAAGGGATTTTCCGGACCTTTTCCCGAGCTGCTCCGTCCAATCCCCTCCGGCTCCACTGGAAAACGCCGATCTCAGCTTCCAGTGGCCGTAAAACCCGAGGACAAAGGTTGATCCCGACCGCATCCCAGAGGAGCTGCCAGGTCCCTCCTGCTCGGGTAAGGAATTCCRCACTGGAAAAAACCCTGGATTAACTGAGATTAATTAATTGAACTGGAATAAATTCATTTAACGGGAATAAAGTAATTGTTTGCACGGACAGGGAGGAATGTGGGGCGTTATCGCCCTTTTCCCATGGGAATTCCTCTCCCTGGCACTGCTTGGGTTTATCCATGATTTGAGACATGGAGGAAAACACAGGAAATCCCAGGAAATCCCAGGAAATTGGGATTAAATCCCAACTGAATCCCAGCTCGCTGCTCAGTTTGATTATTTATCTTCACCCGGAGCAGGATTGGCCAGGAAATCCTTGGAGCCACATCCATGAAATCATGGAATTCCATTTAAAACAGCGGGATCAAGATCCTGCTGCTCCTGGGAATTGCTGCATGAGGTTTCAGGAATTTTTTTGCCATGCAAAATTACTGGATTTGGTGATTGGAAAGGTCTTTTCCAAGTTGAGTGATTCTGTGATTCTACGGAAAGGGGGGATAATATAAAATTATAATATCAAAATATTATATTGAAATATCAATTATTATAATAATGATAATAAAATTATTCTAGATAGAATTATATTTAAATAAATATATAAAGATAATTATTATACCATGTATTATTGCACTATAAATTATCTGTAATTATTATTAATTACTAAATTATAATTATTATTGCATATATTACTTATTACATTAATACATATTATTATATAATAATAGATTGTTTTCTTATATAATAAATACAGTAATTCTAATAAAAGAATAATATCTATTTATTTCTTTTAAATATATAAAACATTAAAATAATAAAATACAATAACAAAATAGAATGTTGAATTATAATATCAAAATATAATCCCAAAGTGTATCAAAATATATCAAAAGAAAGTGTTAAAATATAACATCAAAATATAGTATCAGAATATAACATTAAATGTAATATAAAAATATTATATTAAATATAATATTGAAATATACTGTTAAAACATAATATTAAAAATATATAAGAATATTGTATTAATATATAAGGTTAAAGTATGATATCAAAATAGCATTGGAATAAAATCTCAAAATAATAAAAAAAGCTAATATAAAAATAGAAAAATATTTAAAAAATTTAAAATTTTAAAATTAAAAAATATAAAATCTAATAGCAAAATCTAATTACTAAAGATAATATTAAAATGTATCAAAATATAGTATTAAAATATAGCATTAAACTATAATATCAAAATGCAATATTGAAATATAAAAATGCAATAATAAAATATTTAATTAATATAATATTAATAACAGAATATCATGTAAACGTATAATATAAAACATGGTATCAACATAGAATATCAAAAGATGATCTTAAAATTTAATATTAAAATATAATCCCAAAATCCAATACTAAATTCGGATATCAGAATTCCAACAATCAAAATAATACCAAAGCCCCACCAAAATCTGGTAACAAAATAATATCTAAAGATCCACAAAACGCTTGGAATTTCTCAGTGAAAGGGAAAAAATGGGAATGGAATGAGGAATGTCTGGAAAGCCGAGGGAGGATTTAATGGGAGGATTTAAATTGCACAGGGAGCTGAGGAAAGGAAAGCTCCTGGAATCCCATTTTCCATCATCCTTCGCAGATAATTTTCCCTGGTTTTCCCTCTCTCCATTCTCTTGTTGTTTCCCATTGGGAAGGGATCCAAGGAATACTGCAGGAGACCCCCCCAGCAGTGCCGGTTCCGGAGCGGCGGAGGAGCAGGGAGCCGGGGTATCCATGGATTCCCGGCTCTGGTGGCTGGCGGTGCTCTCAATCCTGGCATTCCAGCATGGCTCCCACCTGGCTGCAGGTGAGGCCAGTTCCATTTGGGATCCATTCCCATAAAACAGCCCATTTCTGCTCCAAAACATAAATTAAAACCTAATGAGTACTGAGGATTTAACTTGGAAAAGGTTCCTTTTCCAGAGGGTGGTCGTGGCTGGGGCAGCTCCACAGGGAATTGGCAGCAGCTCCGAACATTCTGGTGCTCACGGAGCGCTGGGACAACGCTCCCAGGGATTGTTGGGATTGTCCTGTGCGGGGCCAAGAGTTGGGCCCTGATCCTCTTCCAGCTCAGGGCATTCCATGATTTTATCACCCGGGTCCCAATCCTGCGCTGGGAGAACATCTGGGAATCAGGGCGGGATGTCCAAGGAACACCTCGTGTGTCCTTGGGAGTCTGAGAGCTCCCACATCTACCAGCACCGTAAGGATGAATTCCAGGCCCTGCAAAATTCCAGACCTTCCTGGGAACCGGTGTTGGGGCAGTCGATTACCACCTGGAATTTTCTGGAGGTAAATCCTGGGTTAGAACTTTTACTTTGGATGGAATTTGCCGTTTCCATCCATTTTCCAGGGTTTTCCAAGACTTTAATGGCCAAGAAATTGAGTTATTGTTCAAACGCTGGAGGATAAATCCATGAGCACCACATCCTCGTTTTTTTGGTTTTCTTCTGGATTCCTCTCCCGTTGAGGGTAGATTCTGTCCCATTGGTTGCCCAATGAAATTCCATGGAAAACCTATCATGGAAAACCAGAACCAACCCCCATTTTACCCTAAAACAGGCGGATTCCTGAGCGCTCCCAAAACTTCTATCCTCGGAATCATCGGGGACAGGGTGGTCCTGCCCTGTCAGGTGGGATCCGCTCCCATTCCCGAGGATTTCTCCATCCGGTGGACATTCCACGGCCAATCCCAGCAGATCCTCGTGAGCAGCTATGATGGGAAGGATGGAAGGCAGGAGCTGGATGAGCGATACCGGGGCCGGGCGGAATTTTTCCACAGGGAATTCCGAGCCGGGAATGTGTCCCTGCTCCTGAGGAACATCCAGAGCTCCGACCAGGGATCCTACGGCTGCAAGGTCTCATTCCGGGATGTGTCCCGGGAAGTGTTGGTGGAGCTGGAAGTGGCAGGTTGGTGCCGTTCCCTCTCGTTTCCTTCATTGCACAAAACTGGGCAGATATTTGAAATATTGTTATAAATTCTAATATTTTTTATATTTCAAAATTTATATTTTTATGTTTTTATATTTTTATATTTTTTAAATGTTTTTTTATATTTGACATCTTATATGTTGTATAATATAAATATTATATTATACAAATATATAAATTATTATAGAAACATCTATTGTATGAACACGTTATATAACACAAATATTCTCTTATATAATATTATCAAAATACTATATTCATTTATAATATAGAAATAAAGATATACGTATTGCATTTATATTATTTTATATTATTTTATATTATATTATGTTATATTATTCTATTCTATTCTATTCTATTCTATTCTATTATGTGTAATCATAATATAAATACAATTATATTATAAATACAGTTATAAATATATTACAATATATGCTGTAATATATAATGCATAATATACAATATACATAATATATATTAAAAAATATATGCTATTTATATACCGTATTTTATAAATATAAAATTATATACTATAAGTAGTATATTATTTTATATTTATACTTATATTCATATTTATATGTGTTTATAATTCTATATTATATAGTTTATGTCTATATTTTTATCTTTTATAGTTTTGCATTTTATGTATTTTATATATTTTATATATTTGCTTCTACAATTTTTATATTTCCTACATTCTACAAAATCCCGGGAAATTCCACCCCGAAATCCATCCCAGGACCACCCGCACCCTTCCACCCACTTCTGGATTCTCCACTAAATCCCTCATTCCCAAGGACATTCTCAGATCCAATGACCACTGAGAACCTCCAGACCCCATGGATCAAATCCCGGAAAGTCCTCCAAGACTTTCCAACTCCTCAGAGAAAAGCTGAGTTCCAGAAAGCCCTAATTTAATGGGATTGAAATGGAAAATTCCTCTGTTTTTCCACATCCGTTGGAGAGGTTCCACCCGTGATTCTCTGGAGCCCCAAAAAACAGGACCTGGGCAACTTCTCAGTGGAAGGAAAGTTCCAGAAAACCCCGAATTATTGGGATTGAAACAGAAAATTTGTCAATTTTTCCACAACCATGGAGAGAATCCATCCATGATCCTGTGGGGCCCCTAGAAACAGGACCTCGGCCTCTCCTCAATGAACAGAATCGTTGACTTCCAGAAAACCCCAATTTGATGAGATTAAAATGGAAAACTCCTCTCTTTTTCCACGGCTATCAGAGAGGCTCCATCCATGATCTTGCGGCGGGAACTCCTCAATGAACAGAATTGTTGAGTTCCAGAAAACCCAAATTTAACGGGTTCAAAATGGAAAATTTGTCCATTTTTCCACAGCCATGGAGAGGATCCATCCGTGATCCTGTGGAGGCCCAAGAATGGGACCTCAGCAACTCCACAATAAAGGAATTCTTAAGTTCCAGAAAACCCCAATTTAATGGGATCGAAATGGAAAATCCCTCTATTTTTCCACAACAGTTGGAGATGCTCCATCCAGGATCCTGTGGTAGCAACTCCTCAATGAACAGAATCATTGACTTCCAAAAAACCCCAATTTAATGGGATTAAAATGTAAAATTCCTCTATTTTTCTGCAGCCATTCAAGAGGCTCCATCCATGATCCTGCGGAGCCCCAGAAAATGGGACATCAGCAACTTCTCCATGGAAGGAATCGTTGAGTTCCAGAAAACTCCAATTTAATGGGATTGAAATGGAAAATTCCTCTGGTTTTCTGCAGCTGTCAGAGAGGCTCCATCCATGATCCTGCAGCGGCAACTCCTCAATGGATGGAATTGTTGAGTTCCAGAAAACCCAAAATTAGTGGGATTGAAATGGAAAATCCTCTGTTTTTCCACAGCCATTGGAGAGGCTCCATCCATGACCCTGCAGAGTCCTGAAAAACAGGACCTCAGGAACTCCACAATAAAGGAATCTTTGAGTTCCAGAAAACCCAAATTTATGGGATTGAAATGGAAAATTCCTCTATTTTTCCACAGCAGTTGGAGAGGCTCCATCTGTGAACCTGCAGTGGCCACTCCTCAACAAATGGAATCGTTGAGTTCCAGAAAAGCCCAATTTAATCGGATTAAAATGGAAAATTCCTCTGTTTTTCCACAGCCGTGGCAGAGGTTCCATCCATGATCCTGCGGTGGCAACTCCTCAATGAACGGAATTGCTGAGTTTCAGAAAACCCCAATTTAACCGGATTGGAATGGAAAATTCCTCTATTTTTCCACAGCCATTGGAGAATCTCCATCCGTGATCCTGCGGAGCCCCGAGAAGCAGGACCTGGGCCTCTCCTGCCGCGCCTCTGGGTGGTTCCTGCGGCCAGAGCTGCTCTGGCTGGACGGACAGGGAAAAGTCCGAAAGGAGTCAATGACCACGACGGCCACGGTGACGCCCGGGGGCCTCTTCAGCATCGAGGCTTCCATGAGGATCCAACCAGGATCCGACCTGGAAATCTCCTGCCGGATCCTCAACCACCGGCTCAACGCCTCTCGCGAGTCCCGGATCCGCATCCACGGTGGGCATCGGGAAAAAATTCCCAGAAAAAATTCCAGGGGCAGCTACTCCGCTCCTGGTTTAATTTGATTTTTCCTAATTAGTTGAGTCCAAAGGGTTGGAAGTCTTTAATTTTATTGATTATCATTTATTGATTTTTAATTTAATTTAATTTAATTTAGTTTAGCTTAATTTAATTTAATTTTAATTTTAAATTTATTTTATTTTGTTCTGTTTCGGTTTTGCTAATTAGCAACTCTCATCAAAGTCTTTAATTTTATTTATTGTCATTTATTGTTTGATTGATTTAATTTGATTTTTGCTAATTGGCAGCTCCAGCTGGACCCAAAGGGTTGGAAATCTTTTATTTTATTTATTATTATTTATTCATTGGTTGATTTTATTCTATTTTATCTTTGCAAATTAGCAGGTCTTGTTGAAGTCCTTAATTTGATTTAATTTTAATTTAGTATTTTTCTATTTATATTTTATTTTCTATACTTATTTTTATTTTTACTTTTTATTTTTATATATATTTTACCTTCATATTTTATTTTAAAATTTTATTTATTAGCATAATTTATTGATTGATTTAATGAGAAGTAAAATAAAACTTCCCCATCTCCCACCTCCACCTGTGTTTTGTCTCCTAATTTACTGCTGCCTTTATGAGTTAATCATTAATAGAATGCTTAATCATTAATAAAATATCTAATCATAAATGGAATAGCCAATCCTTAAATCATTAATGGAATATTTAATACTTAATTGAACATTTGAGCCTTAATCAAATACTTAATCCTGAAATCATAATAAGAATATTTAATAATTAATGGCAATTTTAAACATTAATTAATTAATCAATTATTTACTGTTTATTAATTAATATGATCGTTAATCCTTAACTGAATATTTAATCCTTAAATCATTAATAGAATATGTAATAGTTATTGGAAAACTGAAACTTTAAATAATTAGTAAAGTATTTAATCCTTAATGGAATATTTAATCATTAAGTCATTAACAGAATATTTAACAGTTAATGGGAAATTCAAACCTTAAATAACTAATTTAATTAGAAATTAATTAAATTTATTTGATTAATTAATTTAATTAATTAATTTAATTAATTTAATTAATTTAAATAGAATTTTTAATCCATAATAGGGTATTTCATCTTAAATCATTAATCTTATATTTAATAATTAATGCAAAATTAAAGCCTTAAATAATTAACAAAATATTGAATAATTATTTGAATATTTAGGCCTTTAATAGTTAATGGAATATTTAGTAAATTATAGGATATTTAATCTTCAAACAATTGATGGAATATCGCTGATTTTCCCTCGTTTTCCCAGACATTTTCCTCCCCTCCATCTCCCAGTGGCTGCGGATTTTCCTGGTGGTTTTGTTCCTGAACATGGCCCTGATTTCCATCATTTTCTGCCAGATCCAGGGTGAGTTCCGGGTTTGGATCCCATTGGAAAATTCCACCGGAATTCGGGGAAAATCACCGGTGGTTAAGGGCAAAATCCGGGAAAAGGAGCCAAATTTCCCGACAAAAACACGGGGAAAAAAAGATTTTTTTGCTCTTTTTTTTACCCAGGGAGCCACAAGAGAACCGTGGGTGCAGGTGAGAGAGTTAATTATTAATTAATGATTATTAATAGCATAATTGCTATTTATTTTTATGTCCTTGCTATAATTATAACCGTGTAAAAAAACCCCAATTAATTATTGGATTTTATTTAATATTTATTAATTATTTCAAAACATAAAATAGTAAATATAAGACATTACATATATTAATTAAAATATTAAGTATAAAATAACAAACACAGGATTTTATTAAATATCATTAAAATAGAAAATATAGAAATATAAAATACCATAAAATCTTGAAAATACTAAATATAAAATGAGAAATACCAGGTTTTATTAAATATTATTAAAATATAAATATCTAGAAATATAAAATACTATAGAATCTTGAAAATATTAAATATATTAAGTTTATTAGAGAGATCTATTGAATATGTAAGTTAAGATATCAAACATCATAAAATTTTAGTTTTAAAACTTACAGAATTAAATAATTAAAAATTTTCTCTATTTTCAAGAAAAAGCAAAGCTGGAAATGGAAGAAGGTAAAAATCCTGTGTGTTTGAAATGACCGAGAGATGGAAATTCTGGGAATTCTATCCATAGTTAATGCACAAAGTTTGAATTTCAGTCTTTTTACTGCAGTTACTAATTTTTTACAATTTCAAGGTTCACAATTTAAAAATTCGAAAATTTCCTACTTTTTTTACAATCATGTTTTTGCTCAAGTTGCTAATTTTTTTTAATTCAAAAATTTACTGATTGAAAACTTACTATTTAAAACAGCCCCAATTAAAAATTTAAAAATTACCAATATTGTACAATTTTAATTTTGCTCTAATTTCTGTTTTCTTCTAACTGAAAAGTTATAAAATCTACCAATTTTTTTGCAAATGTATTTTTTGCTCAAATTAGAATGAAAAAATAATTTTTAAAATATTAGGTTAAAAATATAATATTAATAAATATATTAATGATTGAATCTGATAAATCTCAGCTATTAAATGAAATGAAGTTCAAAGAGTTTGATACTTCCGTGGATTAAATACTTAATTAAAAATAATCAAAAAATGCCCTTTCAATATAATTGAGGTTCCTGATTTGGGATTTTTTGGGTGCCAAAATTCTGCGTTTTCTGTTCCAGAGAAAAAGAAAGTGAAGTCGGTGCTTGGTGAGTCCTTCCCTTCCCATTTTTCCCCCTTTTTTCCCCCTTTTCCCCCCTTTTCCTGCATTTTTTCCCCTTTTCCCTCTTTTCTCTTTTTTCCCCCTTTCCCCCCTTTTCCCCATTTTTCCCCTTTTCCCCCCTTTTTCCCCGTTTTCCCCTTTTTCCCCCTTTTTCCCCTTTTTTCCCCTTCCCCTTCCCTTTGTACAGGAACCTACAAACAACATTAAAAATAAATATTAACAAACATTATTAATAACAGTTAATAACCATAATTAAATTAATATTTCTCCCTGTTATTCCTTTGATTCCCCGATCCGGAATTCCCAGATGGAGAGAAAGCCAAGAAACGAGCAGGTAAATCCCATTCCCTTCAAATATTCCTTGGGAATGGGCGGGGTGCTCAGGGAAAACCATCCCCTGCTTGATCAGCTTAATTTTAATTAAAAGTGATTAATTAGAGGGGCCCAATCCCATCTCTCCAAGCTCTCTTCTCTCCCTTGGGGTTCCATGGAATTTTGGTCGGAAAAGACCCCCCGAAATCACAGAATCCACCCCCAAGTCTTCCTCCACCCCCACATCCCTCTGCACGTCCCACCTGGAATTCCACAGGACCGAAACTCCCTCCCCTTTCCTCCCGTTTTTGGGGGAAAAAAATCTGTAATTCCATAAATCCTGACATTTAGCGGCGGAAATTTCCCACCTCCATTCCCAAAGGGAATAATCTCTGCAATTCCAGTGCCTTTCCTGCCACTATTTTCATTTTTCCATGGAGTTTTCCCATCACTCATTCCCTGCTTTTCCTTTCCAGCAAAAATCCAGTTCAAGAAACGCTTCGGTAAGAAAAACCAATTTCCATAAATTTGCATTTTGCCCCAAGTTTATTAACAATAAAACAGGAATTCAGGTTATTATCCACATTATCCTTGGATTTAGAGCTAATTAATCCAGGGAAATATCTGCCCATGGAGAGGAATTTCCTCCTACTCCGTACTTGGGGGTTGTTCTGATGGGAAAAACTGGGGAAAAAGCGGGAATATCGAACAAAACTGATGGGAATATCTTTTCCTTTCAGGTCAGCTGAAGGCTGAGCTGGGTAAGTGCTGAAAACCACAGGAATATGCAAATTCCTGGGATTTGGGGGGGATTAAATCAGAATTTTGGGAAGCCAAAATACTTCCAGTCCAGGAAGTATCGAATTCCTCCACAAAAACCGGAATTCCGTTCTTCTTCTTGTAGATTTCTGGGAAGCCCGGAGCCACGCGGGTGAGCTGGAATGGCGGGAATGTGCCTTGGATAACAGGGATCGAGACTGGGATGTGGGACAAGGAGTTGCTGGAAGGTGTCCAAGTCTGGGGTGGGACTGGGACACGATTCCAGACGGGATGGATGGAAGGAGAAGGAGGGAATTGTGCCCGGAGGAAGGATCCAGCTGGGAGAGCTCTGGGAGACACCTCCGGGATCCCTTCCAACCTCACCCGCTCTGGGATTCTGGGGTTTGGAGATTCAGGGATTCRGGAATTTGGGGGTTCAGGGATTCTGTGGCCCCTCAGTTCCTCAGTGGCTGCATCCTTGTTCTGGGGAATGTCAAAATTCCTGGCTGAACACAGCAGGACCTCACCCACTCTGGGATCCAGGGATTCTGAGGTTCTGGGATTCGGGCATTTGGGGATTCTGGGACTCAGGGATTATGGGATTTTGGGATTCCAAGATTCTGGGACTCAGGGGTTCAGGGATTCTGTGGCCCCTCAGTTCATCAGTGGCCGCATCCTCTGTTTCAGTGAATGTTAAAATTCCTTGTTGAACCATCCCGGGACCTCGCTGACTCTGGGATTCAGGGATTCCCAGGATTTGGGGATTCTGGAATTCAGGAATTTAGGTATTTGGGGATTCTGGAATTCAGGAATTTAGGCATTTGGGGATCCTGTGATTTGGGGATTCGGGGATTCAGGGTTTCAAAGATTCAGGGGCCCCTCGGTTCCTCGGTGGCCGCATCCCCTGCAATCCCCGGGAATGTCCCAATCCCTTGTGGAAGCCGCCGGGAGCTCCCGGGGCCGCTCTGCTCAYGGGATCCTTCCCGTTCCCCGCAGTTCCCGTGGGGCTGGATCCCGAGGCGCGGCCCCTGGATCTCGGGGATGCGCAGGATCCGCTCCAGGTGCCGGTGCTGGTGGCGAGGGACGCGCTGGGAGCCGGGAAGCGCTACTGGGAGGTGGAGCTGGGCCGGGAGCGGGACTGGGCGYTGGGAGTGCTGCGGGACGGACCGAGCCTTCCCGGGCCGCATTCCCGGGGTTCTCGGGGTTCCCGGGATTGCTGGGCTCTGCGCGCATCCCAGGGACAGCTTTTCTCCAGCGGCAGCGGCGGCCGCGAGCTCGGGAAGCAGAGCCGGGATCTCTCCGCGCTCGGGGTGTTCCTGGACTCGGAGGAAGAGCGGCTGGAATTTTATGACGTGGAGCAGATGGATCTGGTGGTGGGGATGTCGCTGGGGGCSGGGGAGGATCCCTCGGGAAAGTTCTTCCCGTTTGTATCCCAAGGGGAAGAGGGGACGCTCCGGATCCGGGCGGTGCCGATCCCGGTGCCGCTTTAAATCCGGATGGGATCAGGGAAAGGCTCCGTGGGACGGAGGGAAAAGGGAAATCCTGGATGTCAGGGATGGAAAATTAAATATGGGGAAGTTGTCATCACAGAAGGTGAAAAAAAAAGGTGAGAAAGGCAAAATAAAAGGGAGGAAATGGAAAAATTTAGGGAGAAAAGGAGGAAAAGGCAAAAAAAAGGGGGGGAAGGGGAAAATGTAAAAAAAAGGAGGGACGGTAAAAAAAATAGGTGGGAAAACAGGGAAAAGGGGTAGAAGAAAAAAGGGGGAAGGGTGGAAGGAAAAAATAAGGTGGGGAAAGAGGGGAAAGGTAAAAAGGTGGAAAAGGTAAAACAAAAAGGAAAAGGGGGGATGGTGAAAAAGAAGGAAAATGGGAAAAGGTTAAAAAAAAGGAGGGGTAAATAAAAAGGAAGGAAAGAGGTGGAAAAAGGGGAAAGTCATAAAAAGGGGAGGAAAGGTAAAAAAGGGAACAGGGAGGAAAAGGTAAATAAAAGAAGGAAAGAAGGGAAAAGATAGAAAAAATGTGGGAAAAGTTTAAAAAAAGGCTAATGGGGGAAATGTGGARAAAATGGGGAAAAGGTAAAGAAAGGCGGGAAAGGGGGAAGGTAAAAAGGTGGGAAAGGTAAAACCAAGGGGGAAACGGGAGAAAGGAAAACAAGAGTGGGAAGGAAATTGGGAAGTGAATGGGTTGTGGAATTAAAGGGAAAAGGTTGTGGAGCCAAAGTTCTCTGGCAAAGAGTTCGGAGCTGAGAGGAGGAGAGCCTGGAATGGCTTGGAATGTCGGGAATTGTAAAATAAAGGGGAGAAGAAAATGCGAAAATCTGGGAGAAGGCAGCRGTCAGTCCAAGGTTGGGCTTGGTGATTCCAGCTTTCCAACTTTAGTGGTTTGGGGATTTTTGTGGAATGTTGAGCRTTCGTGACACCGGGATGGAGACAACAYCCCCATGTCCAGTAATTCCCACTCCAAGGAGAGATGATCCATCATTCCCRGTGCAGTTAAACCAGGAGTTCGGCCCCTYCTCTCAGCTCCCGGATTTCCGTGTTTCCCTTGACATTCCAACCCCATTTTATGGGTGTGTCCTGTTCTCTGAGCCCCTGGAACTGGAATATCCCTTTCCAAGCACAGGCTAATCCCAAGGGTTTTGTTGGATTGCTCCCAACCTGGAATTTGATCCCTTTTTCCTCCCTGGAGAAGACTCCAAACTCGTCCTAAAAGGCACGGGAAGTGCTTCACTTTGGGCTCCTCCTGYTTCCCTCACCAACCACAGCTGCTTTAGAGCTCGGATCCATGGAAATGAGGGAATTCAGGTGTCGGGGGGAAAATGGGCCATGGAAAATGGAGGAATAGCAGGGAAACATTACATGGAATATTTGTAATAAATGGATGTAAAATGATCCCAAAGCTGCTCTTTATTCCCATTTTATTCCATGTTTTTGCCCCTGTCTTGGATCAATTTCAGACTTTCAGTCTCTGAAGGATTTGTTGGGAAAAATATTTGGAGCTGTCTGTGGCAAAACGGCCGAATTCCAGTTGGGAATTGCATCGGGATTTTAGTTTAATTGCTGCCTTAATGTAATGAATAAAACAATCTTCTTATGCCTAAAGCCAACCCATAACTGGGATTTGGGACATTTATTAATGGAATTAGCCATGGAAATAGTCATGGTTATTTCCACTGAGTTTATTTTGTCTTTCTTTTTTTAGATTAATTTTTAGCCTTTTTTGGAGAGTTTTTATCTTTATTTGAAGGTGCATAAAACAGAATTAATCAAAAATGGAATGGAAACGGCTCTAGAGTTTTGGGTTTTGGGTCTCGGCTGTGTTTGATCCCACCTGGGATCACAATAAATTCCCAAATTTTACATCCAGGTGTGGCCTCCAACATTTTTGGACACAGAACCTGCCCCACCTTTAATTGGATGGGATTTGAGCCCCATTTAGAAATTAATCAGTCCTGAAGGGTGGGAATCTCATAAATCCGATTATTTTCCATCTCCCTGCCGATCCTGACTCCTCTCCTCTCCCTAATCCAGAAATAAAACTGGTGTAGGAATAAACAAACCTGGACATTTTGGAACTTTAAAGCTCTAAAATCCACTGTTTTTCCATTTCCGTGGATTCTCACCTGGTCTCTGTGTTGTGTGTTCCCGATTTTAACTCCGAGTCATCCTGGTGGGACCATCCACCCCCAATTTGGGATTCTCCACCTCCCATTCCCGCCATTTTCTGAATTCTTGGAAAACCAGGCTGGAAAAGGAGCTGCCCTGCACAAGCACCGAGGATCTGTTGGAAATGATACAACTTTTAAAATTGTTGAAGTCACTTCGGTCATGGRTTTGCTCACCTTTGCCAAGGAGGGGTGGAAATTGAGGTTCCTCTTTCAAAGACTCCATTCACCGAGGGTTCGAGTTTCGCTGGGTGAGGCCTGATGGGCTTCGATCGGCAAAGAGAAGATTCCCAGACTCYGAGAGTTCAGCGTGGACAGGTCGGGAGTAGCCAGGAGGTCCAGAGGAGATCAATGGACATGAACGGACGTCACCTCCTGGTGCCATTGGAGATACCCGRTCTGGGAAAAGATTGATAAGAAAACCAAAGAACGGGAACCAAATTGGCCTTGACGGCGAAGGGATCAATAACCAATAGGAGATCGACTACTGAGAATTGTGTGATTTAGAACCAACAAATGAGAATTTCTTTGGGTTTTTTTTATGTACGAATCTGGGAAAAGTCTGGACGAGAGCTGGATGTGAGGGAATGATTTCCACTGCACATCCTGGCCAGGATAAAGCAATGCCCGATTCTCAAACACTGAAAAGTTGGGGAGTTTCTGGTTTTCCTGCAGTTTTGGTGGCAGATTTGAAGCATTCTCCTGCCGCCCTTTGGATTGAGATGTTKTCGGCAAACAGAGCCCCTGGAATGTCCGGCTCTGGCCGTCGGGATTGGCTGGAATGCTGCACCTGAGGACAAAAAGTCTTTTGTGGTCAAAGTCCATTTTCAAAACTTGCAGGACTGAGTGTGGGAACTCAGGCAGTCTGTCTCTCTAAAGATGTGGAAAATATCCGTATCCAGGGAATACAATACTTCCTCAATTCCTTAATCCACGTGGAATTTAACATGGATATTCCGCATCTGGCTGTTCAGGTAAGTCTGGCTGGAAGAGGATTATCCACAATGAGGGGTTTGTTATTGATATTCCCCAGGGAATGATTCCAGGCTGGAATTTTTTTTTGCCTTGGTGGGAATTTCTGTTATTTGTGGGTGGTTTTAAGTGAAGTTGTTAAAGATCGTTTCATTTTAATTTATTTTCTGCCTTAATTGAATGAATTAAACAATCTCCTCATGCCGAAATCCGATCTATAGTTGGGATTTTGGACCTTTTTTAACAGAATGAGTGATGGAAATGCTGGTTGTAATTTCCRTGGAATTTATTTTGGTTTTCCCTTTTTAAAATAAATTTTTAGCCTTTTTTTTTTGTTTTTTTTGAGTGTTTTTATCTTTATTTGAAGGATCATAAAACAGAAATTAATCAAAAACCAGAGAGGAACGGCTCCAGAGCTTTGAATCCTTTCTATTCTTCCTTTGTTCATCCGAATTCTCGGAAAAGGGAATTTACCCTCGGGTTAATCATTCAACAGAAACATCAGTGCACAGGGACAGGCCTGGAATCCTGTAATTTCAGAATCCCAATCCCTACTTTCATTTTTGACTCTTTCCTGCCCCATGCTTGGCCTTTCGAAGATTCCATGCTCTGCTTTCCTCAGGTATGCAGGGCTAGACATGGATCAGCCTTCACAGGGATGGGAGCAGGAGTGGGAAAAGCGCCTGCAGGACAACCAAGGCTCCAGGCTGGGGGGAGAGGGGCTGGAAATCTGGGAAAGGTCCCTTCCGACTCGGGGTATTCCATGATTCTGTAAGTTGCATTTGCCGGGAGGAACTCAGGATATCAAAGCAGGATGTCCAAGGAACTCTGTCCTGCACAGGGAAGGGACTCTGACAGGAGGTGGGAAGAGGGGCTGGGAAGGTGGGAAAGGCCCTGGATGAGCCCAGGTGTGTCCAGGTGGGACCTGGCTGGGACTGGGAATGGCGCTGCAGCAGGAGCAGGACAGGGATTGTCCCCCTATGCCCCACCTGGAATTCTGGCTCCGTTCTGGGATCTCCAGGTCCCACACGGACCTAGAGGGACTCGAGCCTATCCAGAGCTGGGAGCAGAGCTGGGGATTCTTCACCTTCTGGGAATTCTGAGGATCCATTCCGGAGGTTCCGGCCTCTTCCTCCACCTGGCACCAGAACTTTCCATGAGGCCAACAGGACTCAGGGAATCCACATGCGGAGTTTCAAGGCACAGTGGATGCTCTGGAGCAGGACTGGGAAATGAAGATTTTTAAGGAATTCTGCCTCAGTTTCTCCCCTGCCCGAGGTTATCCACATCCAACTGGGCTTGGATTTAGTCTGGGAATCACAACTCAATTGCCTGAATTTCATTAAAAACAGCTGCTCCTGTCCTTTTCCTGATTTCCCTCAAAGGGGCTGAAACACCTCAGAGGATTTCCCCATAAATGGAGAGAAACRAACGGCTCTGGTTCGATTCCCTCTCTCCATTGTGTGTCTGTGCTTGGCAGGAGCCTRGTGAGATTTTCCCTGGATAGTTGGGTTATTGATGTCTTCCCAAGCTGCAGAACAATGGGATCCAGATTCCGACTGGCAGTGACTCTTCCCATCCTTGTTTTCCTGCAGMTCATTCCCTGGGTCACAGGTAAATCCTGGTTCTGTCCCAATCCCAATTTTATTTAGGAAGGGAATTCATTCCCAGGTGAAATCTGTTTGTTTTCCCAGCTGGTTTTTCTGGCATTCCCATATCCCAGTTTCCCACAGGAAGCACCAATGGGAACTTTGATAAGCACCAACTCCCAACGCCATTAAAGGTCCCTTCCAATCCAAACCATTCCAGGACTGGATGATCCCAGGATGAGCAATTTTCCCATCTCTCTCTCCTCGCAGGCCAGTACAACATAATTCCTCCTG
>RAHM01000624.1:68171-79873 GCA_003713295.1 Parotia lawesii | reverse complement strand
GAGAGGAGAGGAGAGGAGAGGAGAGGAGAGGAGAGGAGAGGAGAGGAGAGGAGAGGAGAGGAGAGGAGAGGAGAGGAGAGGAGAGGAATAAAAAAAAGACAATTCTAAGCATTTTTAAAAAGAAATAATTGATCGGTTGAAAGAAAACTGGGATCAGATCCAGAAATCCCTTGGAGGAGTTTCTGTGCCCATTCCAAACCACGACTGTTACAAATGTGTGAATTTAAGTGGTTTTGGAGCTTTTCCCTCCTCCTTCTCCCGGGCACATTCTCCGTGCTCCGTGTTCCCCGCTTTTGTTGGGCTCAATCCCGTCCCGGGATTTGGGTTGGCCAAATTCTCCCGGGGTTTTTTTTTTTTGTATCAAGAAATCAATTAAAGTTGTTTTAAAGGAAAAAAAAAAAAATCCCAGTTTTGAGAACTTTTAAACTCAGAAGGAAGAATTTGAGGCAGGAAAAGGAGGTAAAAGACGGAATTTTGTCCAAAATTGGGGTCAATTTGGCCTTTTTTTCCTGGTATTCTGAGGAGGTTGAAGGGGGCTCGATCCCATCTCCATCAGCTGGAAAAACCGGGAAGAACCCGAGGGAGAAACTCCCGGGGAGTTCCCGAAACTCCTCAGGGACCCCCGGAGTCCCCCAAGTTTCCAGTCGGTGTCAGGAACAAACGAGATTAAATTTGGGGATTTTTTAATTTGCAGAAATAGCAAATAAATGACCCAAAAAAGCCCCCTCGAAACCGAAATATTCCCATTCTCTCTCCCCCTTTTCCAGGCTCAAACTCCCACCCAGGAATCTTGGGGGTCCCTAGAGGGTTCTGGAGGAGTTTTGGGGGCTGCGGCGGGGGGGTCTGGGGGAAACTGGGGGGGTCTGGGGAGGGTCTGGGGAGTGTCCAGGGTTTTTTTTCCTTAAATCCATTGGGACCGGATTTTCCTGGATAAAATCCCCACGTTTTACTGGATTTCCCTGGATAAAACCCCCATTCCTGATTGGTTTTCCCTGGATAAAATCCCCCTTTTTACGGGTTTTTCTAGGATAAAAGCGTCATTCGGAACTGGTTTTCCCTGGATAAACCCCCAGCTTTTTACCGGTTTTTCCTGGATAAAACCCCCATTCCTGWCTGGTTTTTCCCCTGGGTAAAAGCCTCAGTTTTTACCGGGTTTTCCCTGGATAAAGCCCCCACTTTTTACCGGTTTTCCCTGGATAAAAACCCCATTTTTTACCGTTTTTTTCTGGATAAACCCCCCATTCCTGACAGGTTTTCCCTGGATAAACCTCCCATTCCTGACTGGTTTTCCTTGGATAAGCCCCCCCACTTTTTACCGGTTTTCCCTGGATAAAATCCCCATTCGGGACTGGTTTTCCTGGATAAATCCCCCATTTTTCCTGGTTTTCCCTGGATAAAACCTCCACTTTTTACCGATTTTCCCTGGATAAAAACCACGGGTTTTCCCGGTTTTCCCTGGAATTCCCCTCCGGGAGCCTCCAGAAGCCTCCAGGGGTGTCGGGGGACCCCCTTTGTGCCCTCACGGGTGTTTGGGGGGTCCTTTTGTGTCCCCCCCCCGGGTTTGGGGTCACCCCCGCCCCGCCGGCAGCGAGCGAGCGGAGTGGGCGTGGTCTCCCGCCCAGGCCCCGCCTCCTCCCGCTTCTCGCGCTTCCATTGGCTCTTGGAGCTGTCAATCATGCCCCTGCCCCAGGCAGAGCAGGGGGCGTGCCCTCCCGCCTGTGTCCCACCTCTTGGCCCTATCTCGCCCTTCCATTGGCTGCTCATGCTGTCAATCCGTGCCCCCGCCCCCACCCCACCCCGGTGCGCGGGCGTGGCCTCCCCGTGACTGACAGCGCGCTCGCCCAATGAGGGGCGGTGCCTCGCCGCCTCCCCGACGTACGGCGGGGCCGGGGGGGGAAATTTGGGGGGGGGAGGAGAAATTTGGGGGCGTCGGGACCCCCCGGGACCCCCCGGGACCCCCCCGGGACCCCTCGGGGGCGGGGCCGGGCCCGGGCGCTCCGGCCCTTTGTGTCGGCGAGCGGCGGGCGAGGGGCCGGGACCAGCTCGGGGGGGCTGCGGGAGGGACCCCCAGGTTTGAATGGGGGGGTGGCTGCGGACCCCCAGGGTTTGGGGGGTGGGAGGGCAGGACCCCAAGTCCGGGGGGGCTGCGGGACCCAGGGCTGGGGGGGCTTCAGGGATGGGAGGGGGCCGGGACTCGGGTCCGGGGGGGCTCCGCGACCCCGGGTTTGAGTGGGGCAGGGTCCAGGACCCCAGGGCCGGAGGGGCTGTGGTACCCCAGGTCTGGGGGGGCTTCAGGGCAGGGAGGGGGGGTCGAGACCCCCAGGTTTGGGGGGGGCTGCGGGGTCGCCACCCAGGTCTAAGGGGGGGGTGTCGGGACCCCAGGTCCGGGGGGAGTCGGGACCCCAATTCCGGGGGTCGCGATGGACTCCGGGGAGGGGGCACTTTACAGTGGTCTGGGGGCTTTTGGGGGCAAGGTGGGGCCGGGGGGGGGGGCTGGGGGGTCAGGTGGGGTTGATGGGGGGGTCCTGGGGGTCCTCAAGGCGAGGGGGGGTTGTAAAGCTGGGGGACCACCAGGATGGGAGTGGGGGAGGGGTCTTTCCTTAACCATCCCCTTGTGTCCCCCCCCGTTCCCCAGATCCACATCGGGATATTCGGGGGGGTCACGACGGAGCCCGGCAGGATGGAGACCCCCCCTCCCCGCCCCCGCTGGCGGCTGCGACCCCCGGAGCCCCCGGAGGGGGGGGACCCGGCGGGGTCCTCGAGCCGCCGGTGGCCCCGCGGGGAATGGACGCGACGCCTCGTCCCGGCCCTTCCCGGGGGTGCCGGGGGGGGGTCCGGGGGGGCCGGTACCGAAATGCGGCGGCTCCGGTTCCGGCAGTTCCGGTACCAGGAGGCGGCGGGGCCGCGGGACGTTTGCCGGAGGCTGCGGGAGCTGTCGCAGGGGTGGCTGCGGCCCGAGGTGCGCAGCAAGGAGCAGATCATGGAGCTGCTGGTGCTGGAGCAGTTCCTGAGCATCCTCCCCGAGGACATCCAGAGCTGGGTGTGGGTCCGGCACCCCGAGTCCTGCGCCCAGGCCGTRGCCTTGGCCGAGAGCTTCCAGCTGGGCCACGGAGATCCTGCCGGGATTTGGGAGCAGCAGGTGGGAGCGGGAGCGGCGGAGGGGTCCAGACATGGGGCGGGGGGTTCCGAGGGGCTTCTGGTCCCGAAATTGGGAATAATCAGYCCCCCCTCCATGCCTCCCACTACATCCCACCCCTACAGACCTCCCYGCCGTGGATTCTGAGCTTATTTCCAAGGGAAGCCCCCAAAACAGAGACTGGAAAGGGTGTCCCAGGTGCCTAAATCCCCTTGGCAGCTTTTGGGAGTCCTGGGCACCCAAAACCCTTTTGGAGACTTTGGGGATCTCCAGGAGCCRAATCCCCTCGGCATCTTTTGGGACTCCTGGGCCCCAAAATCCCCTCTGCAGCTYGGGGAGTCCTGGGAACCCAAAACTCTTTTGGGGCCTGTGGGGGTCCCAGGCACCCAAATTCCCTCCACAACTCCTGGGGGTCCCCAGCACCCAAATCCCTTCTGCAGCTTTTAGGGGTCCCAGGCCCCAAAGTCTCCTTGGCATCTTTTGGGAGTCCCGTGCCTCCAGATCCCCTCAGCAGCTCCGTGTCCCTGTTCCCGTGTGCCCCAGGTCACCGTGCGGGTGAAGGTCGAGGACGTGGCCCCCGGGGACATGGAGGACCCTGGAGCTTTGGGGGTCCCACCGAGCCCCCCACTGGAGTCCCCCCGGGAGGAGGCGGCTCCAGGCAAGGAGAAGGCGGCGGTGGCCAAGGAAGAGGAGCCGCGGGAAGGAGGTACCGGGATGGGGGCAGGAGACCCTTCATCCAGCCCAAAAACGGGGTGAAGGTGCTGCCACTGGAGCTGAGGGAGCTTGGAGGTGGTGGGACCCAAAAACCATCTCAGTGGCCCCAAAAGTTGTCTTCTTGGGGTCAAAACCATCTCAGTGGAGCCAAAACCAAAATCCTGGAGTCAAAAAACCATCTCACTGGGTCAAAAACCATCTTGGCCTCAAAAACATATCCTTGGGTCAAAATCAACCTTTTGGGGTCAAAAACCATTTCCTTGGGTCAAAACCATCTCACTGGGTCAAAAACCATCTCTTTAGGCTCAAAACCCACCTTGTTTGGGCTCCAAAACATCTCTTTGGGTTCAGAACCATCTCCTTGGGATCAAAAACCATCTTGGGCTCCAAAACCATTTTCTTGGGTCAGAAACCATCTCCTCAGGCCAAAATCATCTCCCTGGGCTCCAAAAYCATCTTGGGCTCAAAACCATTTCATTGGATCAAAACCAAGTTGGGTCAAAAACCATTTTGGGTTCAAAACTGTGCCTTTGGGTCAAAACCAATTTTTTGGGGCCAAAAACCATCTCATCGGGTTCAAAACCATCTCCTTGGGCACAAAATCATCTCTTTAGGCTCAAAAGCCAGCTTGGACTCAAAACCCGTCTTACTGGGCTCCAAAACATTTCCTTGGGTCAAAAACCGTCTCACTGGGTCAAAGACCATCTTGGGCTCAAAAACACCTCAATGGGCTCAAACCAATCTCCTTGAGATYAAAAACCATCTTGGGCTCCAGAACCATTTTCTTGTGTCAGAAACCATCTCCTTGGGCTCCAAAATCATCTCCTTGGGCTCCAAAATCATCTTGGGCTCAAAACCATCTCATTGGGTCAAAACCATCTTGGGTCAAAAACCATCTCCTTGAGTCAAAAACTGGTTTGGGTTCGAAAACATCTCAGTGGGCACAAAATCATCTCCTTGGGCTCCAAAACCATCTCCTTGGGTCAACTCCCACCTGATTGGAGGTCCAACCTCACCCTTCTCTTGATGGTCCTGATGGCCTCCCATGGGTGGATCTGGGGGGTCAGTAGTGGGAGCCGGACCCTCCCCGACCCTGTCGGAGCATGGAGGGGCCGGAGCTGGACATTCCCCATCAGGAACCACCTCATGGACCTCATCCTCTCCCCCACAGGTCCCATCTCAGCCCCAGAGCTGCCCCTTCCCCAACCCCAAAACCCACCCAATGTCCCCAGAGCCGCGATTCCCTCCCGGAGAGGAACCCCCCGGCGCCAAACCCAGCAGGACCCCACCGCTTCCACGGGAAACCCCACGGGAAACCCCATGGAGGACACCGGGAGCGCGGAGAAGCCACCGGAGCGGCCGTACCCCTGCGGGCAGTGTGGGAAGACCTTCGGCCGCCTGACCCACCTGAAGACCCACGAGCGGACGCACACGGGGGTGAAGCCGTACGGCTGCGGCGCCTGCGGGAAGCGCTTCGGCCACCTGTCCACGCTGACCACGCACCGGCGCCTGCACACCGGGGAGCGGCCGTACGGCTGCGGCGCCTGCGGGAAGAGCTTCACCAACCCCTCGGACCTGAACAAGCACCAGCGGTCGCACACCGGCGAGCGGCCGTACCCCTGCCCCGCCTGCGGGAAGCGCTTCAGCCAGCAGTCCAACCTCACCATGCACCGGCGCAGCCACACCCAGGAGCGGCCCTACCCCTGCCGGACGTGCGGCAAGAGCTTCAAGTACCTGGCGGATCTGACGGTGCACGAGCGCTCGCACACCGGGGAGCGGCCCTTCCCCTGCGGCCACTGCGGCAAGAGCTTCAGCAACAAGTCCTCGCTGGCCCGGCACACGCGGATCCACGCCCGGGCGGCGGCCAGGGACAAGTGACAGCGGGCGGGGGATGGGCAGGGGGTGTTGGTGGCCGTGGGGGGACAGCGCTGGGTGGTGGAGGTTGGGGTGGTTGGAGGAGGGGGGTGGTGGGGCCCCACGAGCCCTGGGGCTCCAGAACTTGGCTCCCTGGTCCCGGAGATGGGAGCGATGTCCCCCAGGAGCTGGTGGCCCCAGGACTGTCCTGAGGTGGGTCAAACACAGATGATGGTGGACGTGAGCTGATGTTGGATGTCTCCCATGACCTGGTGGCTCCATGATCCCATTCCCTGCTCCCAGAGGTCCAGCAGGGTTGGTGGGATGATGAGTCGATGTTCCCATGACGTGGTGGCTCCATGATCCTGTTCCCTGCTCCCAGAGGTCCAGCAGGGGTGGTGGGATGATGAGTTGATGTTCCCATGACCTGGTGGCTCCACGATCCCTTTCCCTGCTCCCAGAGGTCCAGCGCAGGTGGTGGCACCATGACTGATGGGCTCCACAAGCCTGGTGGCTCCAGGACTTGGCTCCCTTGTCCCGAAGAGAGGACACAGGTAAGGGATGTCCACCAGGACTTGGTGGCCCCAGGATTGTTCTGAAGTGGGTCAAACATGGATGAGGATGGACATAAGCTGATGGTTGACTCCACGATCTCTTTCCCTGCTCCGAGATCCAATGTGGGTGGTGGGACCATGACCGTTGACCCCCATGACCTGGTGTCTCCATGATCCCATTCCCTGCCCCCAGGGATCCAGCAGGGATGGTGGGACCATGACTGATGGGCCCCATGAGCCCAAGGCTCCAGGACTTGGCTCCCTGATCCCGGGGATGGGACACAGGTGAGGGATGTGCCCCATGACCTGGTGGCTCCATGATCCCTTTCCCTGCTCCAGAAGGTCCAACACTGCTGCTGGGACATCCCCCATGACCTGGTGGCTCCATGATCCCATTCCCTGCTCCCAGAGGTCCAGCATGGGTGGGATTGGTGTCCCCCAGGAGCTGGTGGTCCCAGGACTGTCCTACAGTGGATCAAACACGGATGAGGATGGACATGAACTGCTGGTGGATTCCACGATCCCTTTCCCTGCTCCCGGAGATCCAGCGTGGGTGGTGGGACCATGACTGTTGACCCCCATGACCTGGTGGCTCCRTGATCCCGTTCCTTGCTCCCAGAGACCCCACACAGGGGGTGGGATGCTCCCATCACCTGGTGGCCCCAGGACTCCCTGTCCTGCACCAGCGTTGGCCAAACTCAACCGGACATTCCAGGGGGTCTCTGGGGGTTCTCCAGGGGGTCTCAGGCTCTGCCCTCCCCCAGTTTTCCCCTCCTTCCCTGGAACAATGGATTTTGTCCCTTTTTGGCCTTGTGGTTCAACACATGGTGGGGGGGGGGGGGGGGGGGGTGAGAGCCAAAAAATCCTGTTCTTCGGGAAATCCGGGATCTCCCCAAATTCCCGTGGGCTGTAAGGGATGCACCTCCCACCCCCAGGGGATTCTGGGGTCTCCCCAAATCCCTGCCCCCCCTGCAAATCTGTCACTCCCCTCCCTCCCAGGGACATCCCCCTCAGGAAGTTTGGGGTCTCCACAAATCCCTTTCCCCAAGAAATTTGGGGTCTCACTAAATCCCTTCTTCCTCCTCCCAGGAAATTCTCTCTCCCTCCCAAGCCTGGATTGTCCCAGAGACCCCCCCCAAAATCCTGGATATCCCCCCATCCCCCTGGCCTTGGGATGGGGTTTATCCCTTGAATTTTGGGATTTTTCCCCCTCCAGAGTTCCCCCTGGTCCCTTTGCATCCCTTATTTTGGCTTTTCCCCCATTTTTCCTCATCCCTTTGCTTCCAAAATCCATGACTCCACACATGGGATTTTTTTGCTCTGCAAACAATTTTCATGAGAAACAAGAGGGAAAAACCAACACGGACTCAGGGAACGGGAATTGTGTCCATCCCACTCTGGGGGGAGGGAGGGTCCAGCTGGAGAGAGAAAATTTTGATGGGAAAAAAAGGAGGAAAAATCATGTAGGAAATGCATTTTCCTGCATCCTGTGCCAGTTAGGGGAATTGGGGGGCAAAAAGTGGAGACAGTTGAGGGCAAAACCAGCGTTTTCTTGGATTCCGTGGTGTTGCTGGAGGGTTTTTTGGGAGAAAATGGACAATTCGGATGGAAAACGCCGCATTTTCCTGCATTGTTGCCGCATGGTTTTGGACCGGGATGAAGGTTATACCACAAAAACCAAAAATGCGGGAGAAAAACCACCAAACCCAGCAACCTTCCTGGATTCCACATCGTTGCTGGAGGTTTTTTGGGGGAGAAAACAGGAAATTCCACTGGAAAAGGCCACATTTTTTGTGGTTTCAGACAGGGATGAAGGTTCTGCCACGAAAATGAAAAGACTGGGAAAAAACCCAACAAATGTGGCAGTTTTGCTGGATTTCGTGGTGGTGTTTGAGGTTTTTTGGGAGAAAACAGGAAATTCCGCATTTCCCTGTGCTGTTCCAGGCAGGGATGAAGGTTGTGCCACAAAACTGAAAAAGATCGGGAAAAAATCCCCCAAACCCAAGGGTTTTCCTGGGTTACCTGGTGGCATTGGACTTTTTTGGGAGAAAAAAAGCCGGAAAACCACATTTCCCTGCATTTCGGGATGAAGTTTACGCCATAAAAGCCAAAAGGGTGGGAAAACCGCGCCAAAGCCAAGCGTTTCCATGGATTTGCTGCCGTCGCGTTCCGCAGGGGTTATCTGGGGGAAAAACCAGCGGGAAAAGCTGAATTCCAGGAGTCGCTGCATCCCTAATCCGGGCAGGGTGGAAGCTCGGTGAGCTCCCGGCAGAGCTCGAGGCTGGCGCGGACCCCGGTGACCGCCCGGCTCCGCGCCCACCCCGCGATGACCACGCGGTGCTGGCGGCCGGAGCGGAATTCCCGGGTGAGCCACGCCGAGAAGGGGACGCGGAGGTCGCGCCGGAACCCCCGGAGCACCACGGCGCATTCCGAGCGCGCCGGGATCTCCTCCCGGACCTCGTGGACGCGCGACACGAACTCGGTGGCGCTGGCACCGCCTGCCCACGGCACGGCGGTGACATTCCCTAGACCCCATCCCGTCTCCGTGAAAACCACCGGGGCCGCCCGGAGCACCCCGCGCGCGGCCGCCAGCGCCGGCAGCTCGGCGCTCCAGTCGTGCTCCACCTCCGTGGCCTCTTCCAAGGTGACGGATTTCAGGGCGGCCCGGCAGCCGTCGTTCCTCGCCAGGACCTCGGCCAGCGCCGCGCCCTCGGAGCGCTCCTGCGCCGCGCTGCCGTTGTAGGACACGTTGGCGATGGAGACGTCGGCCGGGCCCTGCCGGACCACCAGGATCTGGTACCACTTGTACCAAATCTCCTCCCCTTCCACGGCCACGAACAGCGCCTGCTGCTCCTTGGACACTTTTCCCAGCCCGTCCTGGCTCCGGCCCACGAAGAGGTCGGTGAGGGGACAGCCCTCCACGGCCCCCTCGGGGGTGCTGCCGAAGGACGTGTCCACCCAATCCAGCGCCTCGAAGCCGCCGGGGTTGACCAGGATCTGGAAGATGGAGCTTCTCTCCTCATATTCCGACCACGGGAAGAAGCAGAAGGGGCCCCGCTCCGGGTCGAAGGCGCCGACGTTGCATTTGTAAGCCCGGGTGGAGCAGACGTATTCCAGGCGGCCGGAATGGCGGTTCCAGTTGGAGACGGCGTCGGCGGGGAGGTGGCCCTGGAAAGGCACCCACTGGAGCGAGGATGGAGCRTCCTGGGAGCGCTTCCGGCGGGGAAGGAGCCGGGCGGGAGCTGGAACGAGGAGTTGTGGGGTTTGGGGGAAAGGAGGGGGTTCTGTGGGCGGGGGCTGGGATGGACTGGGAGGGGATTGGGATATACTGGGATGGACTGGGAGGGGATTGGGATATACTGGGATGGACTCGGAGGGGATTGGGATATACTGGGAAGGCACTGGGATATACTGGGAGGGGACTGGGATATACTGGGAAGGCACTGGGATATACTGGGAGGGGACTGGGATATACTGGGATGGACTGGGAGGGGACTGGGATGGGCAGGGAGAGGATTGGGATGGACTGGGAGGGGACTGAGGGGGGACTGGGATGGACTAGGATGGGATATACTAGGACCGGGAGGGGACTGGGATAGACTGGGAAGGGACTGGGATGGACTGGGATATAGTGGGAGGGGACTGGAATGTACTGGGAAGGGATTTGGATGGACTGGGAGAGGGCTGGGATGGACTGAGATGGGACTGGGATGTACTGGGAGGGGATTGGGGTGCACTGGGAGGGCACTGGGATGGACTGGGATATACTGGGAGGGAAAGTGGTGTCAGTTGGAGAGGACTGGGATATACTGGGATATACTGGGACATTCTGGGATCGGGCTCCATCCCGGGACTCACCGGGGTGCTCCGCGGGGCTCCTTCCCGGGGCTGGCACCGCCGGAATTCCCGGAATTCCCGGSATTCCCGTGCCGAGGAGCAGGAGGGTGGCGGCGGCCAAGAGCTGGGGCGGACCCGGGAGGCGTCACCTTCTCCCCATCCCAAATTCCCGATCCCAAAATTCCCTTTTCCCGCTGAGTTTTGGGGTGAAATCCCCCCGGATTGTCCCAGTTCCACTTTATAACTTCGGGAAAAAAAACTGGGAAAGGGAAGGGCTGGAAACGGCCCCACTCATTCCTCCTCACCCCGGCCCCTCCTCATTCCTCCATTTCTGATTTAATTCCATTTATTTCGTTATTTCATGGAAGTTTTTAAAAATTGCAATTTCTGGGCTTTGGGAAAAAATCCCCCCCCCCCTTTTTTTTTTGCCCAAAAATGGTTAAAAATTCCCAGAATATTCCAGAAGGGATCGAACCGTACCTGGAGCGTCGGCATCGCTCTGGAGCCGACGGAGCCTGTGGAAAAATCCAGGATTTTCGTCAAAAATCGCATCAATTTCAGGAGCCCCGGGGCCACGACCCTCCCAAAATCCATATTTTGGGGACTTTCCCTTCCCAAAATCCACAATTTGGGTTTCCCCCCTTCAGATTTTGGGGTCCCTTTTCCCAAAATCCCATTTTTGCTCCCCCTCCCTTCAAATTTTGGGGTTCCCCCTCTAAAATTCCACATTTTTGTGGCTCCCTGGCTCCAAACTTTGGGGTTCCCCAAGTCCTAAACCCCAAATTTTGGGGCTCCCCCGATTCCCAGCTGCACATTTTGGGGTCTCCAGCTCCAATTTTGGGATCCCCAGCCCCAAAATCCGAATTTTGGGGCTCCCTCAGATCTCATTTGGGGCTCCCCCAGTTCCCAGATCCGAATTTTGGGGTTTCCCTCTCCCCAAATCCACATTTTGGGATTCTCAAGTTCCAAATTTGGGGTTCCCTCTCCCTAAATCCACATTTTTGGGTCCCCCCCTTCAAATTTTGGGGCTTCCCCTTCCCAAAATACACATTTTGGGATTTCCCGGCTCCTAATTTGGGGTTCTCCAGTTCCCAGATCCAAATTTTGGGGCTTCCCCTCCCAAACCCCACATTTTGGGGCTCCCAAGCTCCCAAGTTTAAGGGTTCCCACGCCCCAGTTCCTCATTTTTGGGGTTCCCCCTTCCCAAACTCCACATTTTGGGCTCTCCAAACTCCAAATTTTGGGGTCCCCCCTCACCTGTGCTCCCTTTTCCAGGTGAATCCCCTTTTTATGGGGTGTTCTCAGCCGGTTCTGGTGTTTTTCACGTTATTCGAGCCCCAAAAACGCCCCCAAAACCCCCCAGGAAAAACGTCAAAAATGCAGGAAAAAAAAAAAAAAAAAAAGGGAAGTGGGATTTTGTGGGGGATTTTTCCGCATTTCGGGGACTTTTCACTTCACTTTTCAGGGCTTATTTTTAAATTTGGACCCTAAAAAGGTCAAAGAACCCCAAAACACCACTGGGAAATCGGCGATTTTGGGAGAAATCCGGGAATTCCTGGTTTTTCCAGTGGTGAGTGTTTTAAAAAGTCACTTTTTTTTAAGGAATG
>RAHM01000624.1:31737-55707 GCA_003713295.1 Parotia lawesii | reverse complement strand
CCCAAAATCTGGTGCGGGGGACCAGATTTTTAGGGGGGGGCCCAAAATTTGGGGGGGGACACCCCAGAATTCCTTAACACCCCCCCCAGACATCAGGATCCTTTGTTTGGGGGGTCCCAGGGGTTTGGCTCCTATTTTGGGAGGACCCAGCACCCTTTGTTCAGGGGGGTCTTTGGGGTTCGGCTCCTGGATTTTTTGGGGATTCACAGTTGGGGGGCACCCTAAAGACCCCTCTTAGGGTTGCCTTAGGGGTGGCCCCAAAATCTGGGGGGGTACCCCAGAACTCCTTAACACCCCCCAGGCCCCGAGAGTTAAGAGCGGGGCCCAGCACCCCTTGTTCAGGGGGTCCTGTTCAGGGTCTGGTTTTTGGGGTGGGTGTAGGGTTAGGGGTGGCCCCAAAATTTGGGGTGGGACCCCAGAACTCCTTAAAAACCCCCAGACCCCAGACCCCCTTGTTTGGGGAGTGCCCAGGGTTTGGCTCCTGGTTTTGGGGGGGGAACTCAGGGTTAGGGGGGGCCCTGCAACCCATAACCCCCCCAGGGACCCCTTAACACCCTCCAGGGCCCCCCTGAACCCTCCCAGATGTCCCCAAATGCCCCCCAGGTGCCCCCCCATGTCCCCAAGGCCACCAGGTGCCCCCACGAGGTGTCCCCAAGCCCCCAGTGTGTGTCCCCAGCTTTCCCCAGGTGATGCCTGAGGTGTCCCCATTTGTGTCCCCAAAGTCCCCCAGGTGTGTCCCTCAGGCATCCCCAGCCCCCCAGGTGTCCCCAAATTGTCCCTGAGCCCCCCAGGTGTGTCCCCAAGGCCACCAGCTGCCACTTTGGGGTCTCCCAAGGCAACCCAAGACCCTCCAGGACGACACCGGGTGCCCCCTCCGAGGTGTCCCCAAGCACTCCACGGTGTCCTGGAGCCCTCTGGGTGCCCCCCAGGTGTGTCCCTGAGGTGTCCCCAAGCCCCCCAGGTGTGTCCCCCTGTCCCCAGGTGTCTCCAAGCCCCCCAGGTGTGTCCCCAAGCCCCCAGGTGTCCCCGAGGTGTCCCCAAGCCCCCCAGGTGTGTCCCCAAGCCCCTGGGTGTCCCCGAGGTGTCCCCAAGTCCCCCAGGTGTGTTTCTGTGTCCCCAGGCGTCCCCAAGCCCCCTCACGTATGTCCCCAAAGTGTCCTGAACCCCCCAGGTGTCCCCACACCCCCAGGTGTGTCCTGCATCCCCAGGTGTCCCCCCAGGTGTGTCCCCATGTCCCCAGGTGTGTCCCCAGGTGTCCCCCCTCACCAGGAACAGGTACTGGAGGCCGTAGATGATGGAGTTGATGGTCAGGACGGGCTTCCAGTCCTCCCTACGGACACGGCCAGGGGTCAGCGCGGCCACCACGGCCACCACCAGGTGGCCACAGCCCCCCCAGGGGTCAGCAGCCACCCCAGGTATTGGTAGCCCCCCCCGGTTTTCAGTAGCCCTCCCCAGGTGTCTGGTGGTCCTCCCCAATGTTTGGTGGCCCCAAGGTGTCAGAAGCCCGCTCAGTAGCCCCCTCAGCCATTTGGTGGCCCCCCAGATGTTCAGTAGCCCTCACAGATGTTCAGGAGCTCCCCCAGGTGTCAGTAGCCCTCCCAGGGGTTTTGGTAGCCCACTTGAGGATGCTGCAGCACATGTTGCCCCCCAGGTGTTCAGTACCCCCCTGAGGTATTCGTAGCCCCCCCAGGTGTTCAGTAGGCCCCCTAGGGTGTTCATAGCCACCCAGGTGTCAGTAGCCCCACTGTGGGTGTCAGTAGCCCACCTGAGGATGCTGAAGCACAAGTTGCCCCCCAGGTGTCAGTAGCCCCCCCTAGATGTTCAGTAGCCCCCCCCAGGTGTCAGTAGCCCCACCAGGGGTGTCGGTGGCCCACCTGAGGATGTTGAGGCACACGTTGCCCTCCAGGTCGATGTTGGGGTGATAAACCATCGTCTCACACTTCACCTTGGGGGGGTCGTGGGGGTAGCCCTGGCCCACCTAAAGGGGGGGGACACGGCCACCACGTCACCTCCGGGGCCACTGGGCATGGCTCGGTGGCCACCAACCCCCTTCCCAGCCCACAGGGGATACACAGTGGCTCAGGGACCACTGGTCAGTGTTTGGTGGCCACCAGCCCCCAGGTCCCACCTTTGACCCACAGGAGCCCTGTCACAGCTCAGTGGCCACTGGTCAGGGTTTGGTGGCCACTGGTCAGGGCTAAGTGGCCACCAGGTCCCCCCACCCCATCCCCATGGCCACTGGCAGCCATGGGAGCTGGTGGCCACAAGAGGGGAGTTGGTGGCCCTGGGACTTGGTGGGCACAGGAGGGGTTTGGTGGCCATGAGAGGGACTTGGTGACCACGGCAGGGGTTTGGTGGCCACGGGGGGGGGGTCTGGTGGCCACAGCAGGGGTTTGGTGGCCACAGGGGGTGTTTGGTGGCCATAGCAGGAGGGACTTGGTGACCACGGCAGGGGTTTGGTGGCCACGGGGGGGGGGTCTGGTGGCCACAGCAGGGGTTTGGTGGCCACAGGGGGTGTTTGGTGGCCATAGCAGGGGTTTGGTGGCCATAGCAGGGGTTTGGTGGTCCAGGACTGACCTTAAAGCTGAAGACGAATTTGCCGCCCTTGTAGAAACCCTGCGGGACAGAGAAATGTCACCGGGGGGGACAAGGGACAGGAGGGACAAGGACAGGGGTGTGGGACAGGGACACGGGGACAATGGGGACCCCAAAGTGACAGGAGGGACAGAGGGAGGGGACGGGGGACCAGGAGGGGACACAGAATCCCAGGGTGGGAGACCCCAGGGAGGGATGGGGGGACAGAAGGGGACAGGGGAGACAGGAGGGGACAGATGGGGATGGGGGGGACAGGAGGGGACAGGGGGGGACAGGAGGGGGACAGGAGGGGATGGGGGGGACAGGAGGGGACAGGCGGGGATGGGGGGGAGGGGACAGGCGGGATGGAGGAGGATGGGGGGCAGGAGGGGACAGTCCCCATCTCACCAGGGCAGACTGAGCAAGGGGCCCCAGGGAAGTGACAGGTTGTTACAGGGAGGTGACACAGGCGACAGGGAGGTGACAGGGAGGTGACACAGGTGACAGTCCCACCTCGTCGGGGCAGATGAGCAGCCGGAAGTGCAGGAGATCGTCCTGGTCGGAGAAGTCGATCTCGCACGTCTTGGGCAGGTTCAGCTCGTTGATGTCTGGGGACAAATGGGGACAATTGAGGACAACTGGGGACAACTGGGGACATGAGGACACACAGGGATGTGGGTGACAGGGGTGACACATGGGGCCCCAGCTGACAAACATGGACACACAGGTGACACATGGGGACACAAAGGAACAAAGGGGACACAAGGGACACTGGTGACACACAGGGTGACACACAGGGTGACACAGCCACGACAACAACCTCACGAGCCCAACCCCTGTGTGGCCCATCCCAGGCCCAGGAAGGCCCTACTGGGACCAGTATCTGACCCCTGCTGGGACCAGAGCATGACCCCAGTGGGGCCCTACTGGAACCAGTATCTGGCGCCTACTGGGACCAGTACCTGACCCTACCCGGGACACTTCCGGAACCAGTATCTGGCCCTCACTGGGACCAGTACCTGCCACCCACCAGGGCCTAACTGGGACCAGTACCTGACTCCAACTGGGGCCTTACTGGGACCAGTATCTGACCCCCACTGGCACCAGTACCTGATCCTCACCAGGGCCTTGCTGGGACCAGTATCTGACCCTTAATGAGACCAGTGCCTGCCTGTTACCAGGGCCTAACTGGGATCAGCCCTTGACCCCAACTGGGACCTAACTGGGACCCTCACCAAAGCCTTACTGGGACCAGTACCTGCCTCCTACTGGGACCAGTATCTGACCATTACTGGAACCAGTACCCGACCTCCACCAGGGCCCTACTGGGACCAGTACCTGCCTCCCACTGGGGCCTCACTCGGACCTGTACCTGTCCCTCCCTGAGGCCTAACTGGAACCAGCACCTGCCTCCCACTGGGGCCTAACTGGGACCAGTGTGTGACCCCTACTGGCACCAGCACCTGACCCTTACCAAGGCCTTACTGGGACCAGTATCTGACTCCTACTGGGGCCAATCCCTGCCCCCACCAGGGACCACTGGGACCAGTACCTGCCGCTCACCAAGGCCTTACTGGGACCAGTGTCTGACCCCCAATGAGGCCCTACTGGAACTATGTGGCCCTTACTGGGACCAGTACCTGCCCCTCACCAAGGCCTTGCTGAGACCAGTACCTGCCACCCACCAGGGCCCTACTGGGACCAGCATCTGACTCCTACTGAGTCCAGCACCTGAACCCAACTGGGACCCTACTGGGACCAGTACCTGCCCCCACCGGGGCCTTACTGGGACCAGTACCTGCTGCTCACCAAGGCATTACTGGAACCAGTACCTGCCTCCCACCAAGGCCTTACTGGGACCAGTACTTGACCCCCACTGAGGCCCTACTGGAACCAGTATGTGACCCCTACTGGGACCAGTACCTGCCCCTCACCAAGGCCTTATTGGGACCCCTATCAGAGCCCTATCGGTCCCAGTACCGGACCCTCATCGAGGCTCTACTGGAACCAGTACCGGACCCCCACAGGGCCGTTAAGGAGACCAGTACCTGCCCTCCCCGAGGGCCTTGGTGGGCCCAGTATGTGGCCCTTACTGGGCCCAGTACGTGTCCGCCTCCTCCCCCCACACCTTTCTGGATGCGGAGCTGCGCGGCCGAGGCCTTTTTGCTGGAGCTCTTGGTGCCGCCCGCCGATTCCTCCTCCTTCTTCTGCTGCTTCAGCGAGAAGAGCTTGATCATCCTGCCGGGCCGGAGCGGCGGGGCCGGGGCGGGTCCGGGCCCCCCCCGGGGCCGAGGGAGCGGGGCCGGGCCGGGGGCGGCTCCGGTTCGGGGGGTCCGGGGGCGACGGGGGCCGGGGGCGAGCGCTGAGGGCCGGCCCGCTCGGCAACTTCCGGAGCCGCTCGGCAACTTCCGGAGACGCTCGGGACTCTCCGGAACCGCTTCACAACCGCTCGGCAACTTCCGGGACCACTTCGTGAAACTCCGGAGAGGGTTCGGGGATCTCCGGTACTACTTCGGGAAGCTCCGGAATGGCTTCGGAACCACTTCGGGAGTTTCCGGAGTCACTTGGCAACTTCCGGAACCGCCTCGGGGATCTCCGGAACCGCTTCGGAACCGTTTCGGGGCTTTGCAGAACGGTCTTAGGGATGTCCGGAGCCGCTCGAAACCTTCCGGAGCCGCTTCGGAGATCTCCGGAAAGGGGGAGGTGGTTCAGGACTCTCCGGAACCGCTTCAGAAACGCTGGGCAATCTCCGGGGCTGCTTCGTGGGTCTCTGGAATCGCTTCGGGAACCTCCGGACGGCTTCGGAACCTCTCGGCAAACTCCGGAGCCGCCTGGCAACTTCCGGAACTGCTTCGGAACCGTTTCGGGGGGTTGCGGAACGGCCTCGGGGTTCGCAGGCGCCGCTTTGGAACCGCTTCCGGAGTTTCCGGAATCGCTTCGGGGATCTCCGGAAGGAGGGGGGGCCTCGGGGGTCTCCGGAAGGGGCGGTTCGGGGCCTCTGAGGATTTTCTGGAAAGGCTCGGGCGGGCCCAAGGGCGCCTCGGCTTCTTCCGGAAGGAGATCGACTCGTTCCGGCGCTTCGACCCCGCTTCGGCATTTTCCGGAGCACTTCGGGTTCTTCCGGAAAAGGAGGCGTAGCGAGGCGCTCCGAAAAGAACCGATCTCAGTCCCTCGGCTCTTCCCGGAACACTTCGGCTCTTTCCGGGAGCCCCTTCGTATCTCCCCGGACCTCTCTCCCGCTCTTCAAACTCGGCTCTTTCCGGAACACTTCGGCTCTTCCCGGCTCCCACCAGCCAATCCCGCCCCGGGGGCGGAGCTTGGGGCCCTTTCCCCAATGGGCGTCGCCATGTTCCTCATGGGCGCCGCCATCTTTACTGGCGCCGAGGGATGTACTGGGACCAGTTTCCCCTCCCAGTCCCTCCCGCGGGGCCACACCGGGCCCAGTCCCTTCCCTCTCACCGCTGCCCGTCCCAGCTCCACCCCGCCGGCTCCCAGTTGAGCTCCAGCCACTCGGGGGGGGATGGATGGAACTGATGGGGCAGCAGAAGGGAAAACGGGGTCAATCCAGCCCTGAAATAAGGGAGGGTCCCGGAGATCCGGGTCAAATCCAGCCCCGAAGTGAGGGAGAATCCAGGAAATCCAGGTCAAATCCAGCACCGAAATGAGGGAGAATCCAGGAGGCCGAGCCAGGGCTTTATTTTTTCGAGTGACCCCAGGATAACGGGGGAAAGGGACATCCCCACGTCCTGGGAGGCTCTGGGGCAGGATCCGGGGGGAAATCGGAACCGTGGGGGGGAATCAGGAGCCCAGGGGGATAAGTTGGGTCCTGGGAGGGGTTTCAGCACCGCAGGAGGGGCGATCAGGATCCTGGGGACAGCTCCACGGATTCCTCGGGATCCACCAGGAGCCGCGAGAACTTTTGGTCTCCGAAGACAGCGCTGAGGCGGCTCTCGAGGAAGCGCTGGAGCCCCAGGATGGACTGAACGTCTGCCTTGTCCTGGGAGGAAAGCAGGGAATTTGAGAGGGGTTGGACTCCCACAGGATCCCCCCAGCCCCTCCAAGGGGACTCCCAGACCTCGGTGAGCCGATGGAATTGCCGGAGCAGCCGCCAGCCGTCCCGGGCAAACTCCTCGGGGCTCCGGTAGTGGGGGCTCAGCTTCTCCTGGAGCCGCGCCCGCATCAGCGTCAGGTCGATGGCGTCCCGGCCGTCCTGTGGGATCGGGATCGGGAACGGGGTCAGGGATCCCGCTGGGAGCAGGTCCCACACCCCTAGATCCCGCTGGGCTCACCAGGGAGCTGGAGAGGCGCTGGAGGGGCCGGCAGGGCTCGTGGCACAGCAGCTCCAGCAGGACGTACTCGCACTTCTGCGGGAGCGGGAGCGGGATCCTGAGATCCCAGCGGGAGCTGCCGGATCCCCCGGGACCACCCCGCACTCACCTGCTGCTCCACGGGGCTCAGTTTGTGGGGGGGTCCCTGCTCCACGTCCATGCTGGGTGGGGGCAGCTCCTGGCATAGCAAACACGTCCACTCGGGGCTGCGGAATCGGGAATGGGATCCCATGGGATCGGCGCCCGGAGACCCCCAGGGGTCTGGGATCAAGGGGAGGGGTTGTAGGGGGCAGTGAGGGTGGATCCCATGAGGTTTGGGGTCAGTGGGAAGATTCCCAGARGGATCAGGGACAGGAGATCCCACATTTGGGGTCAACAGGGCAGTTCCCAGAGGGATCAGGGACAGGAGATCCCGCATTGGGGGTCAGCAGGGGGATTCCCAGAGGGATCAGGGACAGGAGATCCTGCATTGGGGGTCAGCAGGGGGATTCCCAGAGGGATCAAGGACAGGAGATCCCACATTGGAGGTCAGCAGGGGAATTCCCAGAGGGATCAGGGACAGGAGATCCCACATTTGGGGTCAGCAGGGCAGTTCCCAGAGGGATCAGGGACAGGAGATCCCACATTTGGGGTCAGCATGGGGCAGTGGATCCCAAGGGATCCCAAGGACATTGGGGGACCCAGAGAGGTGACAAAAGACAGCCGGACCCAGGGACACTGGGAGATCCAGAGGTGACAAGGGGCAGTGGATCCCCGCAGATCCCGGGTCCCAGGGAGGTGACAAGTGGCTGTGGGTCCCAGGGACATCGGGGGACTCAGGGAGGTGACACGGGGCAGTGGATCCCAGACCCAGGGAGGTGCGAGGGGCAGCAGATCCTGGTGGATCCCAGTGGATCCCGTACCTGGGCACGTCCTGCAGGGCAGGCAGGTGGCAGTGCAGGTGGAAGCAGCGCTGGCAGCGGTCGCACATCACCACGGCCCCCGCCTGGCCGCACACGCGGCAGCACGAGACCCCCAGCATTCCTGAGATCGCCGGGATCCCTGGGACCGCCGGGACCACCAGGAGCCCYGGGCCGGGGGAGGACCCCGCGGCAGGGCCCGGCTCCCCCAGGGGAGGGGGGAGCAGCCCCACGGGTTTGGTGTCCCCAGTGTCCCCGATGGGCGATTCCTGCTGCTCCTCCTGCGTGGGGGGACGCGGTGAGGGAGGGGGGACACAGGCAGGGGACACGGGGAGGGGAACAGGGGACACCAGAGGGGGATGGGGGACCCTCACCTTGACAAGGGAGGAGAACATGGGACGCTCACCTGGATGGGGAGGGGGACAGTGGACACTGGATGGAGACAGGCGTCGCTCACCTTGACAGGGAGGGCTCCGTGTGGCTGCACCGTCCCTGCTGTCCCCGGTGTCTCTGCTGTCCCAGCTGTCCCCGGTGTCCCCTGCTCGATGACGATGACGCTGAACTCCTCGGCCGAGGGCCCCGGGAAGATGCGGAACACGGGCGGCTGGGCCGGGTCCAGCTCCAGGTCCAGCTCCAGGCGCTCCAGGCTCACCCGCGGCACCTTCGGGAGCAGGGGGCTGCCCTGGGCCCCAGGGGGGCCCCTCCTGGGGGGACAGGGGGGTCAGAGCCCCCCAGCCCAACAGGGGACAGTTCCTGGGAGTTCGGGGTGCTGGGAGTCCCCATTGGGCACTTTGGGACAGGGAGACCCCAGGGACAAAGTGACAAAAATGGGGAGTATGGGGGACAGGGAGAGCCCGGGGACAGAGTGACAAGGCTCAGGAGTGTTGGGGACAGGGGGAGCCCAGGGACAGAGTGACAAAAATCAGGAGCATGGGGGACAGGGAGAGCCCGGGGACAGAGTGACAAGGCTTGGGAGCACTGGGGACAGGGGGACAAGAGACAGGGCTGTTCTGGCCAACCCCTGGCACAGAGGGACCCCAGGAACAGGGGACCGGGACATCCTGGACGAGGAACCTTTAGGAAGGGATGGGATGGGCCGCAGGTGGCCCTGGACAGAGGTGACAAAGGACAGAGGGGTCCCAGGGGTCCATCTTCCCCTCCCCCATCCTCTAATTACCGCTTAATCAGCAGCTTCTTAACGAACTTCTCCTCCCTGGGAGAATTCCCGGGTTTCCTCCTGGATAATGGGGTGGGGGGGGGTTGTCAGGGCAACCAGGGGGGCTCCAGGAAGCCCCAAATGTCACCCTTGTGACAAGGGGTCAAGACAAGGGGTGACAAAGGACAGGGGGTCCCAGAGGGTGTGACAAGGGACAGGAGGGACCAGGTTGGGGGTGACAAAGGACAGGAGGTCCAGGAGKTGTGACAAGGGAAGGGGTTCCTGGGGAAGGACCACAAGGGACAGGGGGTCTCAGGACATGGAGTGACAAAGGACAGGGGGTTCCAGGGGGCAGGGGGGGTGACAAGGGACAGGGACCCGCCCCACTCACCTCCTCACTCCGGTGATGGCGTTTTCAGGGGGGCTGGTGGCTGGTGACAAACACCACGTCAGGGGCTTCCTGCGTGTCCCCTGCTGTGTCCCCCCTCCCCGTGTCCCCCCCACTCACCCAGCTCGGGGGTCTCGGTCAGCTGCGGGTCCAGGTGGGGGGGGGATAGCTGGGGGGGACATTCCGGCCCCTCGGCCCTGCAGGGAGGGGTCCAGGGGGGCTCCTGCTCCTGCAGGAGCAGCTCGGGGGTCACCTGTCCCCCACTCACCACTGTGGCCTGGGGGGGGCCCTGCAGGACATCGGGGGGGGCATCACTAGGGGGCTCCCGGGGGGTGGGACCCCCAAAAATGTCCCCCCAAAATACCTGCAAGGCGGGGGAGGGGTCCCAGGGGCTAGCAGCATGGGGGGGGCTCAGCGAGGGCGGGGGGCTCAGCGAGGTGGGGAGGGGATGCTCCGAAATGATGGTGCCTGTGGTGGGGAGAGGGGTGTCAGGGTGGCCCTGAGGTCCCCTGACACCCCTTGTGCCTCGTCACCCCCCACCCTGGGACATCCTGTCCCCTGTCACCCCTCATGTCCTGGGACCCCTTGTGTCTTGTCACCCCCATCCCGCAACTCCCTGTCCCTTGTCACTCTCCATGTCCTGGGACTCCTTGTCTCTCGTCACCTCCCACCTGGGACCTCCTGTCCCTTGTCACCTTCATCCTGGGACCCACTTGCCATTTGTCACCCCCCAACCTGGGACCTCCTGTCCCTTGTCACCCCCATCCTCCTCCCTCCCGTCCTTTGTCACCTCACGTCCTGGTCCCTCCTGTCCCTTGTCACCCCCATCCTCCTCCCTCCCGTCCTTTGTCACCTCACGTCCTGGTCCCCCCCCGTCCCTCGTCCCCCCGTGCCCTTCTCCCCGCTGTCCCCTGTCCCCTGCTGTCCCCTGTCCCCCGCTGTCCCCTCACCGAAGCTCTCGGCGCTCTTGGTCCAGGCGTGCAGGTCCCACTGGAATTTCATGTCCCCCTGGGGCTCCACGGGCTCCACGATGACCCGGAGCGCCCGGAGCAGCTGCGAGTGGATCTGGGAAAGGGGGGGGGACAGCAGCACGTCAGGGACACGAGGGACACTGCTCAGGGGGTGGCACAGCGTGGGGACAGCGAGGGGACAGGGGACAGCGGGGAGCCAAACTGTCCCTTGGGTACTGTCATGAATCTCTGTCTCTCCAAAACAGGGGACAGGGCGGACATCTGGGGACAAATCATCCTTGGGAACTGTCCTGTGACCCCCTGAGCCCCAAAACAGGAGACACAGGGGACACCTGAGCCCAGGTGAGATGTGGCACATCCTGGGGGTGGCTTCACTCCAAGGGCRCAGAGTCCCAGTCACAGGGGGACACAGCTGTCCCCAACTGTCCCCAGGTGCCACCCCGGGAGTCCCAGCCCGAGGTGCTGGTCTGGGGAGCTCTGAGGGGAATCTGGGGAGCTCCAGGGGGGTCTGAGGGGGGTTTGGCTCCTCACCAGCTGCTGTGCACAGCCTGGGGGTGGCTTTGCTCTGAGAGTGCAGTGTCCCAGTGACAAGGGACACAACTGTCCCCAGGTGCCACCCCCTGCCTGAAGAGCCGTTTGGGGGGCTCTGAGGGGAATCTGGGGGGTTTTTGGGGGGGTTCAGCCCCTCACCAGCCTCCTGGAGAGCAGCAGAGCGGTGCTGTGGGGGCTGTCGAGGGCCCGCGCCGCGAAGCGCAGGACGTGCTCCTGCTGCCGCTGCACTTTGCTCATGGCCCGGTGCTGCCGCTCCAGCTTCTCCTGCTGCCCCTCGGTCACGCGCTGCCAGGCACAGGGAGGGGACACTGCTGTCACCAGGCCGGGGCACGCAGGGACGAGGCTGGGGACGGCCCCGGGCTCACCTGGGCGTCGCTGACCAGCACCTTGCCGCGCTTGTTGAGCTCCTTCATGATCTGCAGGATGGCCATTTTCACCTCCACCTGCACCCGCTTCTGCACGTCCGTCACCCGCCGGATGCTGCCGGGAACGGGGGGTCAGGGGGACACGGGGGACACGGGGGGACGGGGAGGGGACGCGGGGGACACCCACAAGCCACGCAGCTCCTTGGTGGAGCGCTGCAGCACGGCGTGTTTGTCCCCCAGGCGCTGCACCAGCGCCGCCAGCACCGAGCGCTGCTTCCGCACCGCGTCCTCCAGGAACTGGGACCTGGGAAATGGGGGAGAATGGGGAAAAATGGGGAGAAAAAGGGGAAAGGGAGGGGAAAATGAAAAAAAAGGGGAGGAAAAGAAGGGGAGGAAAGAGGAGAAAGGGACAGGAAAGGGAGAACAAAAAGGAGGAGAAAAGAAAAATGGAGAAAAGCGGGGGAAAGAAAAAAAGAGGAAAAAGAGGGGGAAATGAAAAAGGGGGAAAAGGGGGAGGAAAGGAGGGGAAAGGGAAGAAGGGGAAAAGGAGGGAAAAAAGAGGAAAAAGAGGGGGAAGGAGGAAAAGGGGGAGGTAAGGAGGTGAAGGGGCAGCAAAGGGAGGACAAAAAGCGGGGAGAAAAGCAGGGGAAGGAGGAAGAAGGAGGGGGAAAGGGGAAGGAAAGGGGGCAGAAAAAGGGGGGAAAAGAATGGGAAAAGGTGGGAGAAAAGGGGGAGAGAAAAGGATAAATAAGCTTATTAGCTCATTAGCCATTAATAAGCTAATTAATCCTCATTAGGCATCAGTTATCTAATTAACTTGGTTAGTGGATTAAAGGTTTTTAGTTAAGGAGATGCCCCAGGTAACAGACTCTGTCATTTAATCCCTAATTACATTAATGCAATTAGATCTTATCTAACAAAAATGCTTTTGACACCATTAATGATCAAGTGAGCTAATTAATAAGGTAAGCAAGCTAATTAGATATATACTTAGATAAGTAATCAAAATAGTTATTGATTCCCCCAGAAGTTTGACCAGTCTGAGAGCAAAACCAATAAAAAACCATTTAAAAATCAGCAAAACCTGGCAAAATCATAAACAAAGCCCAACTAAGATTGATTAAAAACCAAATTAATTTAAACAACCAATAACATAATTAATTGATTAGTCATTAATTAGATCTCTCCAGATCGAGCCACTCAAACACCCCCTCTGCTAATTAATTCTCACCTTTCTCAACCCTTCAGTACCTGCCCAACTAACAAGTTTTGTTTATAAAACCAGTAATTAATTAACGAGAGTAATTAACCTGCAGGCCAACTCCAGGTGTTTCTCAGTAACTAATCAGCTTAATCAATTAATTAAAGCCACCTTTAAGAGTGGCCTTGCTGAGCGGGTGCCCTTTCATTCATCAAACCGATTCCCGTTCTCCCGGTCTCAATCTGCGGTTTTCCTGGGCTGGGCAATTGCCGTGCTAATTAGGCATGCAAATGAGGGGGGCGGGACTCACTGGTGGTCGCGGTGGGTGCCCAGGTGACAGTCCCGGCACATGAGGATGTCACACGTGCTGCAGAACAGCTCCAGCGGCTTCGCCGGGTGCGCCGGGCACAGCACGGCCCCGGCCCGCGGCACCGCCCCGCCTGCGGAGAGACCGGAACCGGTGGGAATGGGGTGGGAATGGGAATGGGATCGGAATGGAACTGAGATAGGACCAAGAACAGCACTGGGAATGGGACTGGGAATGGCCCCGGCATGGAACTGAGGACCAGGAACRACACTGGGAATGGGACTGGGAATGGCCCCAGGATGGAACTGAGATAGGACCAGGAATGACATTGGGAATGGGGATGGAGTGGGAATGCTGGTGGGATGGCACCGGGAATGGGGCTGGGAATGGAACTGAGATAGGACCAGGAATAGCACTGGGAATGGGAATGGAGTGGCACAGTGAATGGGGTGAGAACAGGCTGGGAATAGTACTGGCAATGGGGTGGGTGGGAATGGGAACGGGACCAGGAATGGCACCAGGATGGAACTGAGATGGGACCAGGAATGGCACCGGGATGGAACTGAGATAGGACCAGGAATGGCACTGAGAATGGGGCTGGGATGGTACCAGGAATGGGGCTGGGAATGGGCTGGGAATGGCACTGGGGATGGCACCAGGAACGGCACTGGGATGGCACTGGGAATGGTGTTGGGATAGAATCAGAACAGCACTGGGATGGAACCAGGATAGGACCCTGAATGCCACCAGGAATGGTACTGGGATGGAACTGGGACAGGGCTGGGAATGGTGCTGGGATGGCATCGGGAATGGAACTGGGATAGGACTAGGAATGGCACCGGGAATGGTGGTGGAAAGGCAGTGGGGATGGCACTGGGAATGGTGCTGGGATAGGACCAGGAATAGCACCGGGAATGGGGTGGCAACACTGCTGGGATGGCACCAGGAATGGGGTGGGAATAAGCTGGGAATGGTGCTGGGACGGCACCGGGACTGCACCAGGAATGGTGCTGGGATAACACCAGGATCAGACTGGGAATGGCACCGGGAATGGTGCTGCGAAGGCACTGGGGATGGTGTTGGGATAGCACTGGGATGGAACCAGGATAGGACCCTGAATGYMMCCAGGAGTGGTACTGGGATGGAACTGGGGCGGCCCCAGGTGGAACCGGGATAGGGCTGGGAATGGTGCTGGGATGGCACCAGGAATGGCACCAGGAATGGCACCAGGATGGCACCAGAGTAGGACAGGGAATGGCACCTGGAATGGCACCAGGGTAGGACAGGGAATGTCACCGAGATGGCACTGAGAGAGCATGAGAATGGTACTGGGGTGGTACTGGGAATGGCGCCAGGAATTACACTGGGATGGATCCGCTGATGGAGTCAGCACCTTGTAAAGGGCCGGGACAGGGGTAAGGACAGGGATGAGAATGACACGAACAGGGGGACAAGGAGTGACAAGGACAGAGACAGGGACTGGAGTCACAAGGACAAACATAAGGACAGGGACAGCAGGTGACAGACAGACCGACCGGCCGCAGAGGGTGAGAAGGACATGACTTGGGCTGATGGACAGAGAGGTGACACTGACTCACCCAAGGCCCAGGTGTACCTGACCCTCTGATGGGCCTCCATGTAGGTGTCGCACAGTGATGGGGACAGGGACAGGGAGGTGACAGAGGTGACAGGGAGGTGCCAGGGACTCACCCAAGGCCCGCACAGTGTGGTCCCGGGTGTACCTGACCCTCTGATGGGCCTCCACGCAGGTCTCACACAGCGGCTCCGCGCACTCCAGGCAGAAGCTGGTGGCCACTGCATTGTCCTCACAGCTGGTGCAGCTCTGGGGACAAGGGACACGCTGGGGGACCTCCCTCCCCCCAGTCAGTGCTAATTAGCACTAACGAGGCACTACCTGCCCACTGCCTTGGCCGAGGGCTGTCCCAGCCCCGCTGTCCTGCAGGAAGAAGTTCTCCATGATGTCACTGAGGGGACACTGCTGGTGGCACACGGGGCAGTCAAACACTGGGGGAGACAGAAAGAGGGCAGAGTCACCCCATACCCTCCTTAGTCAACTCCATTTGTCACCAAATGCTGGCTCATTAGTGGGGTGGGGGCTGGAGACCTCCAAAACGGAGCCCCAGGGCCACCACGACCACTGATGTCATCTCAGGGAGGTTCCTGGACCTCCCAAAACCTCCCCAGAGAGGGAGACAGGGATGGTGACAAGGAGTCACCAACGGGGTCAGTGTCCCCCAGGACAGGATGCTCCCACAGTGGGGTCACAGTGTCCCCTGGGGTGGGACAGCTGCCAAATGGGGTCACAGTGTCCCCCAGGTGGGATATAGGGGTCCTCTCCCCCCACAGAGCTCCCTGAGCTCCCAGTAATTCCTGCAGCAACCCAGTAACTCCCAGGGATCCAAATAATTCCAAGGGCCTCCCCAGTGCTCCCTGAGCTCCCAGTAACCCTCAGTGTCCTCCATAACCCAGTGATCCCAGTAACCCCCAGCATTCCCAGTAAACCCCAATGATCCCATTGACCACCAGTGATCCCAGTAAACCCAAGTGCCTCCTCAGTGCTCTCTGAGCTCCCAGCAATCCCCAGTAAACCCCAGTGATCCCGGTAACTGCCAGTGGTCCTCAGTGTTCCCAGTAACCACCAGTGCTCCCATTTCACACCTCCCCCTCACCCTGCCCGTCGCTGCCGGCGGCTCCCGGCGCGGCCCCGAGGCAGCCCCGGCACACGGAGTGCAGGCAGGGCAGCAACCGCGGTTCCCGCTGGGGGCTGAGCCGCTCCCGGCAGGCGCCGCAGAGCTCCAGCAGCTCCAGGGGCTCCGGCGGCTCCGCTCCCTTCGCCCCGGGGCCGTTCCTGACCGCCACCGGCAGCGGCACCGACATGGCTGCCCCGTCCCACTCAAACACCGCACGACCTCCTCCTCCCGCCCCCGCCCTGGCGCACAGCCAATCATCGCCCGCTGCGCAAGATTGACAGTGCGGAAAACCAATAGAAGGATTGGAGGGCGGGGAGTAGCGAAGATTGACAGTGCTCGGGAGCAATGGGAGAGGGGGAGGCGGGAGAGAAAGGGCGGGAAGACACCTCCTGCACGTGAGTGGGAACGGACCAATCAGCGCGCAGAGCGCCTGGGGCTGAACCAATCAGCGGCCGAAGAACTCGGGGAAGGCGGAGACTCTTTAGATGGACCGGCCAATCGGCATCGGCGTTCTGCGGGCAGGCGGGGCCGAGRCTCTGATCGACAGCTGGACAAACCAATAGGGAGCAGAACTGGGGAGGGACTGGGAACACTGGGAGTTACTGGGGTCACTGGGGGTTGATGGGATCATTGGGGATTACTGGGATCACTGGGAATTACTGGGATCACTGCAGGTCATTGGCATCACTGTGGTTCACTGGGAGCTCAGGGAGCACTGGGGAGGCACAGGGGATTACTGGGTTCACTGGAGGTTACTGGGAGTGCTGGAGAGGGACTGGGAGTGCTGAGCAGCAGAACTGGGGAGGGACTGGGAACACTAAGAAGGGACTGGGAGAGCTGCAGGGTCGAGCTGGGAGCACTGGGAAGTACAGCAAGGGGGTTACTGGGGACACTGGGAGTTACTGGGAACACTGGGCATTACTGGGAGAGCACACAGGATTACTGGGAGTGCTTGGAGGACACTGGTGGCTACTGGGGGCATTACTGGGAGGGCCCTGGGCAGCACTGGGACCAACGGCTGAGGGGCTCTGGGCGCTGGTGGCCCCGGGACAGTGTCCCCAGTGTCCCCCCCACCTCCACCCCAGTGTCCCCCTGTGTTCCCTCCTGTCATCCCGAGTCCCCTCCTGTCCCCCTGCCTGTCCCCGGTGTCCCCCCCATGTCCCCAGCTGTGCCCTGGGGGCTTTGGGGGGCCCCTGAGGATCGGGGTGGTGTCCAGGGGGACAGGAGACAGTGTTGCCCTGGTGGCCTTGGGGATACAGGGGGCCCTGCGGGGTCCACAGGGGAATTTGTGAAGGAGCCATGACACAGCCTGTGGCTACTGCCACTCCTGTGGGGTGGCCATGGGGATGTGAGGTGGCCACTGGCACTCACAGACAATGGAAATGACCGGGGAACAACCCATGATATGGGCAGTGACCTCTCCACGGTGGCCACAGGGACGTGGAGTGGCCACTGGCACCCACGGCCGGTGTAAATGACCCAGGGAGGACGTGGCCAGTGGCCACAGGGATGAGTTTGGTCCGTTGACCCGGCCAAGAGCTGCCATGGCCCTTCCTGGTGGCCACATGCCACCGTTGAGCAGGGGACACATCATGGGGACCATCAGTGGGGGCAGATTTTAGGGTAAAAAATRGCAATAACAGCACCAGAACTGTCATTAAACCCCCCATGTTCATTGTCACCGTTTGGGGGGGCAGGAGCCACGTGGTGGGGAGGGGCCAAGGGAGGGACCCCATGTTGCACTTGGACACGAAAAGAACTACGCAGACGCCTTGTTAGGAGAGAAGCAAGAAAGAGAGCCAGGGTCCGAGACCCCGAGCTTTATTATATATGTTCTTAGAAACCACCGTGGATTGGAGGGAGAAATTACCACCCCTCAATCACACTGGTCAAAGGAAAAATCCATCAAACGTCTCCGCCTAGGAGAATGGAATGAACAACAATAAAGTACAGTTAACAAAACACGGCTACAGAAAGTGCGTGAGAAACTGTTACAGAAAATGAAAACATTGAAGAGCTGCAAACTCAAGGCAACAACCCCACGTCCCTCCAGGTGTCCATCCATGGCTAGGGTGGGGTCACAGTCACAGTCACAGAGCCATGGAATGGTTTGGGGGAAGGGACCTTCCACAGACACTTCCCAGCACGGGGCACCCCCAGCTTCTCTGGGAATGCCATTCCAGCCCCTCACAGGCAGGAATTTCTCCCCAAAATTCCACCTAAATCTCCCCTTTTCCAGCCTGAAGCCACTCCCTGTGTCCTGGCGCTCCAGGCCCTTGTCCAAAGTCCCTCTCCAGCTCTTGGAGCCCCTTCAGGCACTGGAAGGGGCTCTGAGGTGTCCCAGGATCCTTCCCTTCTCCAGGTGGGACACCTCAACTCTGTCCAGCYCTCTGAGCATCTCCGTGGCCTCCTCTGGACTCACGGCATGGTCCATCTGTCCAATCCCTGTGCCCAGCTCAGTTCCAGGATGTTCTGGGGGTGGCATCAGGTCAATGATGTTGTCACCCCCCACTGCGGGCATCCCRAAGAGCCACCGAACTTCCTGGGCTCCGTTCACCCTCCGTGACACCACGTTGGCCATCACCAACCTCCTCCTGGATTCCCACGTGCCTCAGCACAGTTTCCAGAGGATTTGCTCCATGATCCTGGCACTGCTTGGAGCCCTGTGTGTTCCCCATGTCCCTGTTCCAAACGGGGTGTTCTGTTCCCTTTCTCCTGTCACCGGGAACGTCCCCACAACTTCCTGAATCCAACGGAGAGCATCTCAGCCGCTTCCTCCAGGTTTCACCCTGGATGCTCCAAYAGACCCGCGGGCACAGAGGAGCCCCCAGGCCCACCCTCAAGGCCCTTCGAGGGGCAAGGACCCCCCTGTCACGCCGTGTGAGTGGGGCCAGCACCCGCACTGTCTGGACCCGGCCACGTGCTCAGTCCAGGTTCCGGTGGCGGCGGCGGCGGCGGCCCTGGTGGCGGCCCCGGTGGGGGCACAGGGTGGGAGGCGGCRGCGTGGCGCTCCAGGAGGGTGCGGTGGGAGAAGCCCTTGGTGCAGAGGCGGCACTGGAAGCGCTCAGGGCGGTGCGTGCGCATGTGGACGTTGAGGGAGCTCTTCTGGGTGAAGCGTTTGCAGCAGACGCCGCACTGGAAGGCGCGGACGCCCGTGTGGGTCACCATGTGCTTGAGCAGGTAGTCCCGGAGAGAGAAGGAGCGCCAGCAGATGGAGCACTGGTGGGGCTTCTCGCCTGCGGAGACACAAATGTGGGGCAACTGGAGTCAGTATGCGTCAGCGTGGATTGGTACAGGTCAGTGTGGGTCAGTGTGGGTCAACAGTGGTCAGTACAGGTCAGCGTGGATTGATACAGGTCAATAGGGGTCAATGTCGGTCAACAGGGATCAATGTGGGTCAATATGGGTCAATATGGATCAACAGGGGTCAATGTACACCAATACAGGTCAATGTGGATCGATATGGGTCAACATGGGTCAGTGTGGGTCAAAAGGGGTCAATGTGGATTGATACAGGTCAACATGGATTGATACAGGTCAACATGGATTGATACAGGTCAACATGGGCCAAAATGGATCAATGTGGGTCAACATGGATCAATATGGGCTTACATGGATCAATACAGGTCAACACGGATCAATACGGGTCAACATGGGTCAGTGCAGGTCAACATGGATCCATACGGATCAACACGGATCAATGCAGATAAACATAGATTGACAATGGTCAACACAGGTCAACATAGATCAAAAGGGGTCAGTGTGGATTGATATGGGTCAGCATGGATTGATACAGGTCCATGTGGGTCACCAGGGGTCAACATGGATTGGAACAGGTCAACAGGGGTCAATGTGGATCAATACAGGTCAACATAGATCAAAGTGGGCCAACATGGGTCAACATGTGTCAAGATGGTCCAGTACAGGTCAACGAGGATTGATATGGGCAAATGTGGATCAAGATGGGTCAACATGGATCAACACGGGCCAACATGGATCAATACAGGTCAATATGGGCCAACACAGATCAGCGTGGGTCAACAAGGATCAACACAGGTCAATGCGGGTCGACAGAGTCAAGATGGGTCAATGTGGATTGATACAGATCAACATGGATCAATGTGTGTCAACATGGATCAATCAATATAAGCCACCATGGATTGATACAGGCCAGCATGGATCATCGTAGGTCAACATGGAGCAACACAAGTTGACCAGGGTCAACACAGGTTAACATGGAGTGATATGAGTTAATGGATCAACATGGGTCAAAAGGGAACAACACGTACTGGGGAGGGTCACCACGGGTCAACAAACCAAGATGGGTCAACATGGAGCACCAACATGGGTCAATGTGGATGAACACAGGTGAGCAATGGGTCAGCACAGAGTGACCTGGGACATCATGGATCCACCCAGGTCTACATGGGCCAAAATGGATCAACATGAAGAGATGTGAGTCAAAATGGATCAACAAGGGTCAATGTGGATCAACAGGGGCCAATGTGGGTCACCAYTGGTCCAATGAAGCCTCCAGCAGAGGCCAGCACGGGTCTGCACAGATCACTGTGGACCAATATTGGTCAGCACAGGTCAAGATGGGTCAGCACAGACCAGCATGGGTTGGTACAGTCCAACATGGGTCAGCACAGGCCAATGTGGGTCAGTACAGGCCAACATGGGTCAGCACAGGCCAACATGGGTCATTACGAGCCAATGTGGGTCAACACAAGCCAACATGTGTCAGCACAGGCCAACATGGGTCATTATGAGCCAATGTGGGTCAACACAAGCCAACGTGTCAGCACAGGCCAACGTGGGTCATTACGAGCCAACACAGGTCAACAGTGGTTAGCACTGGTCAATGTGGGTCAGCACAGGCCAACACAGGTCAGTACAGGCCAACATGGGTCAACACTGGTGAGGACAGGCCAACATGAGTCAGCACAGGCCAGCACTGGTCAGTACAAGCCAACATGGGTCAACATTAGTCAGCACAAGCCAACATGGGTCAATGGGGCTCAAGAGAGCGACACGCATTGACACGACAAGAAGGGACCAATCCAGGTCAACACGGATCGGCACAGGACACCACCATGAGTCAACACGAGATCCACGTTTGTCACCACAAGCCCTCCCCTGCCCTCCCCATCACACCCCCATGTCCCCCCTGCTCACCTGAGTGGATGAACATGTGCTTGGTGTAGTTCTTGCGGGAGCTGAAGCTCTTCTGGCAGTGGCCGCACTGGTAAGGGGGCTGGGGGCCGCGGGGGGGCCCGGCCGGGGGCACTGGGGGGGCCGTGGGCACAGTCCCCCCCTCCACAGCCACCTCGTAGGGCGGTGGCAAAGGTGGGGGGGGTCCAAACCCAAAGCTGTCCCCTCCCGGCGCCTCCCGGCCACGCTCGGGCCCGAAGGCACCGCCGCCGTCATCGCTGGGCCAGGGTGGCAGAAAAGCGTCAGGGAAAACCTCGGGGGCACCAAAAAACGGGGGATCCGGGGCAGGGAAGGGTGGGGGGACCACACCTGGGGGGACAACACCTTCCTGGGCCCCCCCTTCATCCTCTCCCTCCTCCTCCTCCAACTCCTCCTGCTCCTCCTTGAGTGCTGGCGCCAGGCGCAGCGGCTGCCGCTGTTTGCGGCTGTGGCCGCTCGTCACCGGCTCCGAGAGGCTCTCGAGCTCCGGGGGTGGCCCCGGGGGTGACACCAGCGGTGGCCCTGGCACCTTGTGGGGCGGGGGCAGCACGGCGGGGCCACGGCTCTGCGAGATGATCTGGGTACACTCGTCGATGACCGTCTTGATCTGCAGCACCGAGGCAGCCGTGAGGATGTGCAGCGCCTCCGACTGGGCCACCACGAGGCTGCCGCTGTACAGGAACTCCACGAGCTGGCGCACGGCCGCCGAGGGCACCACGGGTGGCACCTCGATGGCAGAGTGGCCCAGCAGCAGCTTGTCGTGGAAGAAGGGGCTGCCGGCGGCCAGGACGCAGCGGTGGGCGCGCAGCGAGGCCTCGCGGATCCGCACGGTGACGTCGCAGAACTGCCCAGCCACGCGCTGCCCATTGAGCGTCTCCAGCAGGGAGCGGCTGAAGTTCTGCAGGTGGATGTAGTGCACGGCCTCCGGCATGGCCGCGGGGACACAAGGACACGAGGATGGTGGGGACAGAGGGGACACGGGGATGGAGGGGACACGGGGACACGGCGACACGGAGATGGCAGTGAGAGCTGGGACACGGGAATGGCTGGAGATGGTGGGGATAGCAGGGACAATGGGGACACAGGGACGGTGGGGACACGGGGACAGTGGGGACACAGGGACAGTGGGAACAGCAGGGACACTGGGACGACAGGGACAGCAGGGACACCGGGATGGCGGGAACACTGGAATGGTGGGGACACGGGGACGAGGGGGGTGGCGGGACACAGGGACACGAGGCCGGTGGGGACTCCGGGACGGCGGCGAGGCTGGCGGTACCTGGGGAAAGAGAGACGGGGTCGGGGACGTTCTACGGGGTGTCACCGGGGGCTGGGGACAAAGGCGGGGGCCGGGGACACCCCCTGTGACGTCACCAGGGCCTGGGGACATTGATGGGGACACTGGCGGAGACTGGGGACACGGCGTGTGACGTCACCGCGCGCCGTGGACAGCGCCGATGACATCACGGGGGGGCCTAGGGACACCGGGCGGGATGTCCCCGACCTCTCACGACAGCCGGAACCACCCGACCCAATTCCTCCCCCTCCCTGGACCCCTCGGGATCTCCCGACCCGACCTTTTCCCCCTCAGCCCCAAATCTCCGGGACCCCCCGGCCCCTCCCCCACACCTCGTTCCTGCTCCCGCCGCCGCCGCTCGCTGACGTCACTTCCGCCAGACCGGACCGGAAGCGACTGTGGACCATAGAGAGTGGCGCAGCGCGCCCCCAGCGCGCCCCCCTTCCCGCCATAGAGACGGGGAAGGAGCTGCCGCGAGGCGGATATCGCCCCCTGGCGGGCCGGGGGTTCCGCGGGGTCGCGGTTCCTTATGGCTCATCCATAGGGACCCCCGGGAGCGGGATCCTCCTAGGGACCCCAGTGCCCCCATAGACCCCCACAGGGATCCCCATGGGGACACCAAGAGGTCTCTAGACTCCTACAGACCCTTATGGGAACCCCACTACAGACCCCAATAGGGCTGCAGACCGCTGTAGACCCCCATAGGGACCTCCAGGGTTGGGACCTTTCTAGGACCCYCACAGAGACCTCAGTAAGGCTGGAGACCCCTGTAGACCCCCTCATAGGGACCYTCATGGAGCTGGACCACCCTACAGACCCCCATAGGGACCTCCAGGGTTGGGACCTTTCTAGGACCCYCACAGAGACCTCAGTAAGGCTGGAGACCCCTGTAGACCCCCTCATAGGGACCCTCATGGAGCTGGACCACCCTACAGACCCTCATAGGGACCCCCATGGGGACCTCAGTGGGGTTGGAGACCTCCCATCGATGTCTACAGGGATGCCAGTAAGGTCTGGACTCCCTGTAGATTCCACAGGCATGGTCTGGGGATCCCTGTAGGAATCTCTGTAGGGCTGGAATGCCTTATAGACCCCCCCTGGGATCCCTGTAGGGCTGGGATCCCCTATAGACCCTTCAGGGATCCCTGTAGAGCCAGCATTCCCTACAGACCCCCCAGGGATCCTATAGCCCCCCCAGGGTTCCATACAAACCCCACAGGGGCAAACTGGCCCCTGTTGGCCTGTGTCAGTCTGTGCTCCTCCATGTTCCTTGACCCATGTTGGCCCATGATGGTCCATGTCGATCCATGTTGACCCACGTTGACTCCTCTTGGTCCGCATCAATCCATGTCGATCCATGTCGACCCACACTGATTCCTGTTGACTCCTGTGGATCCATGTTGATCCATGTTGATCCATGTTGATCCATGTTGATCCATGTTGGCCCCTGTCACTCTGCTCTGCTCCATTTTGACCCGTGTAGACCGACCTTTGTCCATCTACGTTGATCCGTGTCACTCCATGTTGACTCACATCGGTTCAGTGTTGATCTGGTGAACTGTGGGGTTTGACCTGTGTTGGCCTATGCTGACCAGTGTCACTCCATGTTGACTTCTGTCCCTCCGTGTGGACCTGTGTCATTCCATACTGACCCATGTCTGTTGGGATGTGTTGACCCTTGTGTTGATCCACATTGATCCATGAGTTGACCCACAGTGATCCATGTTGACCCACATTGATCCATGAGTTGACCCACACTGATCCATGTTGACCCACATTGATCCATGAGTTGACCCACATTGATCCATGTTGACCCACATTGATCCATGAGTTGACCCACATTGGCCCATGAGTTGACCCACATTGATCCATGTTGACCCACATTGATCCATGAGTTGACCCACATTGGCCCACATCAATCCACATTGATCCATCTGTTGACCCATGTTGATGCATGTTGATCCCTGTGCTGACCTACATCAATCCATGTTGATCTACATTGATCAATGCTCACCCACATTGATTCAC
>RAHM01000624.1:0-29214 GCA_003713295.1 Parotia lawesii | reverse complement strand
CACTGTACAGGTGACCCCAGCAATGACCCCTTGTATGACTCCAGGACCTCCCGGGTGCAGCCGCTGCCCCCTCTGACCCACCCAACCCCAGCCCACATGGGGGGTCAGTCACTCATGTGAYATCACCAAGTGCCATCCCCACCGTGACATCACACACAGCATGGTGACGTCACCGCCGGTCCCATGCCCTGCCCCCATCACAGCYGGCACCATGAAATCACAGGTGACACCACAGATGACATCACTGTGGTTCCCACCAGCCCAACATCCCTCCCTTGGGTGGCTCCCAAATTTTGGGGTGCCCTGGGTTGGTGTCCCAAAACCTGCATCCCCTCGGGCACGGGTGACACCCTAATTCCACTGTGCCCTGGGACACCTGTCCCCTGGGCGAGGACAGAGGTGACACCCAAATTCCAGGTGCCCTAGAACACCTGTGTCCCCTCGGGTGAGGGCAACAACAGAATTTTGGGGTGCCCTGGGACAACTGTGTCCCCTTGGGCGGGGGTGACAGCTGATTTCCAGGCTGTCCAGGGACACCYGTGTCCCCTGGGCAAGGGTGACACTGAAATTCCAGGGTATCCTAGGACACTGTGTCCCCTTGGGCAAGGGTGACACACAAATTTCACTGTGCCTTGGGACACCTGTTCCCTGGGCAACGACAGGGGTGGCACCCAAATTCGGGTGCCCTCGGACACCTGTGTCCCCTCGGTGAGAGTGACACCTGAATTCTGCTGTGACACCCCGGGACACACGTCCCCAGTAGGGATGACACCGAAATTCTGGAATGCCCTGGGAAACCTGCGTCCCCTGGGTGAGGACAGGGGTGACACCCGAATTCCGGGTGCCCTGGGGCGGTGCCCCGAAACCTGTGTCCCCCCGGGCGAGGGCGGGGGTGACACCGGCGCTTGGAGCCGATGGAGCCGAACGGACCCACCCGGACACCGGGCCCGRGGGGTGGGCGGGCTCTGTCCCCTCCCCGCGGGTACGGCCCGGGGGGAGGGACGCGGTGCCACACGCGGGTCCTCCCGTGCCCGCGGCRGGGGTGGCACCGGCAGCGCCCCGGCCCCGCGTCCCACGGGCTCGGCGGCGACAGGTGAGGGACGCAGGGTCCGGAACTCCCCAGGGTGAGCAGGGGACCCCCCCACCTCAGGGTGGGCAAGGGACCCAACCCCCCTTCCCAGGGTGGGCAGAGGACCTCGGAGTCCGGGCACCCCCGACCTTCCCCCCACAAAAAAGGGACCCGACCCGAGCCCACCCGGAGCTGTCGGASGGGGGTCCCAGCCTGGGGCTGATGTGGTTTTGGGGGGGGGGGTATTGTAGGGTCTCTCAAAGGTCTCTGTTCCTCCAGAGCCCCCCCAGTTTGTGCCATGATGGACACGGGGGACAGAGGACGAYGCAGCCCCCCCCGGCTGGCACAGGTGAGTGCGGGACCCCCAGGTGAGGGGGAGAGACCCCCAGGTGATGGCGGGGGACACAGGGATGGAGTGGAGGGGACGCAGGTGATGCGGTGGGGAGGACGCAGGGATGGGGTGGGGGGACTCAGGTGATGGTGGGGACCCCCCGGCACCCGGGGAAGCCTCGAGCCCAACTGAGAGAGTCCCAGGGGGTGGAGGAGTCCAGGCATTTGTGGGCTCCCAGCCCTCCCCTTTGGCTGGGGACCCCCGGCGCCCCATCCGCGGCCCCCCTGGCCCCCCGCCAGCCCCCGGCCTGGAATTGGGACACGGGGCGGGGACAGGGACACAGCGGCCGGGAGCCCTGGGCGCCCCTCCCCCACCGTGGGAACGGACACATCCCCCCCATCCCGCCCCCAGCTCCCCCCGACCCCCCAAACTGCTCCCCCGAGGGGACCTGTGAATGTTCCTTCCCCCCAAGCGCTCTGAGGGGGTCCCCGGATTCCTGGGACCCCCTGGACATCTGGGTCCTTCCGGGCTCCTGGGAACCCCCGGATACTGGGGACTCCCCAGACTTTGGGACCCCCCCCGGATTCCTGGGACCCCCAAACATCTGGGACTCTCCAGACCCCTGGGGCCTCCCAAGCACCTCATCCTCCCCCAGACTTTGGGACCCCCCCCAAACATATAGGACCCCCCGGATTCCTGGGAACCTCCTGGATCCCTGGGCCCCTCGAACTCTGGGGATCCTCCAGACTTTGGGACCCCCCCGGATTCCTGGGACCCTCAACACCTGGGACCCCCCCCAAGGACCTGGGACCCTCCTGGACTCTGAGACCCCTCAAACACCTGGGACACCCCCAGACATCTTCCCCCCCCCCCCCAACTTTGGGACTCTCCGGGCATTTAGGACTCTCTGGACACCTGGGAGGCCCCGAATTCCTGGGACCCCGTGGACACTTGGGGTCCCCCAGACCCCTGGGATCCTCTGGACCCCCAGGAAACCCCAGGGGAACCCCCGGACACCTGGGACCCCTCGGATTCCTGGGAACCTCAAACTCTTGGGGCACCCCAGACTTTGGGAGTCCCTTGGACCCGTGGTCCCCCCCAGCACTCGGGACCCCTCAGACTTTGTGACTGCTCCAGTCCCCTGGGACCCCCTGAATTTTGGGTCCCCCCAAAATTTCCCCCCTCCCCCCCCCGCAGGCTCAGCACCGCCGGGAGCTGGAGGAGGAGCTGCGGGACCTCAGCAACCAGGTGGGCGGGGCTTGCACGGAGGGGCGGGGCCATCACCTGTCAGTCACACCGTGGCACTGCCTCTTGCTGAGGAGATGGGCGGGGCACATGGCTGTCAATCACCCAGGTGGGCGGGGCATGGGGCCATCCATAACAATGGGGCAGATCTTGGTGCTGTCCATCATCTGGGGGCGGGGCCTTTCACCCAGAGGCGTGGCCTGGGGCTGTCAATCACCCCCTGCCCAATCAGGTGGCGGCACTGGGGCGGAGCCTGGTGGCAGAACGTGGGCGGAGCCTGATGGAGGGCGGGGCCCTGAGGGCACTGGAGATCGCGGTGGGCGGAGCCCAGGCACGGGTGGGCGGAGCCTGTCGGGCACTGGACAGGGCCAATGAGCGCCTGCGCCTGCAGCAGGTGGGCGGGGCCGGGGGTCAGAGGGGGCGGAGCCTCTGACAGGTGTGGGTGAAAGGGGTGTGGTTAGAGAGGGTGTGGCCTGTGGGGGCAGGGCTTAAAATACTGGGTGGGGCATGGGCAGGGGTGTGGCCTGTGAGGGGGAGGAGCCTCTGGTGGGGGTGTGGCTGGGGTGGGGCAAAGAGGGTGTGGTCAGGGTGTGGTCTGTGAGGGAGGCGGGGCTTATGAGAGCAGGCAGAGCTTTTTGGAGGCTGGGTGGGGTCGTGGTGGGAAGGGGCCTGAGAGGGTGGAGCCCCTGGCATGGGCAGAGTCAGAGTGTGGGTGTGGCCACGATGGGGCTAAAGGGGGCGTGGTCTGAGGGTTGCATGGCTGGGAATGAGTGGTGGAGCAGTGGGCGGGGCCAGGTGTGTGGGTGTGGCCTGTCCCTGACCCCTCCCCACCACAGGAGGCGGGGCAGCTGCTGTGGGCGGAGCTGGAGGCCGCTCGTGCTGCCAAGGCGGGGGCAGAGCTCCGGGCACAGGAGGCGGAGTCTCGGTGCCTGGCCCGAGGGGTGGAGCTGGAGCAGCTGCGGCAGGTGGGCGGGGCTAAGGCGAGGGGGTGGGGCTTAGTACAATGCGTGGGGCTATAGCAGCTGGGGGCGGGGCTAAGGACCAATGGGGTGGGGCTGTTGCAGCTGGGGGTGGGGCTAAGGACCAATGGGATGGGGCTAAAGCAGCCTCTGGGCGTGGCTATGGTGACTGGTGGGGCTCAGATAGTGGGCGTGGCTCGGGGGTGTGTCCATGCTAGCCCCGCCCACAGGCGGTGCAGGCGGCCCAGCATTCCCGGCGCCGGGCGGAGCAGGAGCGCGACCGCGTGGCTGCAAAGGTGGGCCACGCCCCCCACCCCAGGTGAGCATGGCTACGCCTCCTCCCTGGCCACTTATCCCCCCCAGTGTGTCCCCTATAGTCCCAATGTTCCCTATAGCCCCTATAACTCCCATGTGTCCCCTATAGGCCCCACCTCTCCCCTATAGCCCCTATATGTCCCTATAGCTCCTGTAGCCCCTATGGCTGTGTCCCCTACAGCCCCTATATGTCCCTGTGGCCCCCATGTGTCCCTGTAGCCCCCATCTCTCCCCTATAGCCCCTACATGTCCCTATAGCCCCTATAAGTCCCCTATGGATGTGTCCCCTATAAGTAAGTCCCCTATGGATGTGTCCCCTATAGCCCCTATATGTCCCTATAGCCCCTATAAGTCCCCTATGGATGTGTCCCCTACAGCCCCTATATGTCCCTGTGGCCCCCATGTGTCCCTGTAGCCCCCATCTCTACCCTATAGCCCCTACATGTCCCTATAGCCCCTATAAGTCCCCTATGGATGTGTCCCCTATAAGTCCCCTATGGATGTGTCCCCTATAGCTCCTATATGTCCCTGTGGCCCCCATGTGTCCCTATAGCCCCCATCTCTTCCCTATAGCCCCCGTATGTTCCCTATGAATGTGTCTCCTATAGCCCCATATGTTCCATATACTCCCGTGTGTTCCCTATAGCCTCTCTACGTCCTTACAGCCCCCATATGTCCCTATAGCCCCTATAGGTCTGCTATTGCTCCATGTTTCTCCTATAGCCCCCACAGATCTTCTATATCCCCAATGTGTCCCTTATAGGCTCTGTGTCCCCTATAGCCCCTATATGTCCCTATAGCCCTTATATGTCCCTACTGTCCCCATGTGTCCCCTGTAGTCCCTATATGTCCCCTATAGTCCCTATATGTCTCCTATAGCCCCTATATGTCCCTACCATCCCCATGTGTCCCCTATAGCCCTTATATGTCTCTATAGCCCCTATATGTCCCTACTGTCCCCATGTGTCCCCTATAACCCCCATGTCCCCTATAGCCCCTATATGTCCCTATAGCCCCTATATGTCCCTACTGTCCCCATGTGTCCCCTATAGCCCTTATATGTCCCTATAGCCCCTATATGTCCCTACTGTCCCCATGTGTCCCCTATAGCCCCCATGTCCCCTATAGCCCCCACGCTGGGGACCCCGGGGGGCTGCAGGTGGCGCTGGAGGAGCTGCGGGAGCACAACCGGAGCCTGCGGGAGCACCTGAACCAGCGGCTGGGCCAGGTGGGGACACGGGGGACACCTGTGGGGACACGGGGGGGCACGGGGAGCGGGGGGGGGGGGGGGGGGGGGGGGGGGGGGGGGGCGGGTGGGTGACGGGAGGTGCCCATGGAGTGTGTCTGGGGGGGTGGTGGCAAGCGGGCACCTGCGGGGGCAGGGGGGCAGCTGGGGGTGGAGGTGGGCAGGTGAGAGTGCCGTGGGTGCACCTTTGGGTCCATAGGGACAGGTTTGAGTGCACCCGTGGGCGCTGCGGGTGCCATGAGGACAGGTTTGGGTGCGGTTATGGGTGCCGTGGGTTCACCCGTGGATGCCATGGGACAGGTGTGGGCGAACCTGTGGGCGCTGATCCCCGTTTGGCACAGGTGGAGGGGCTGTGCTGGGTGCTGGTGGCCATGGGGACAGATGTGGGTGCACCTGTGGGTGCTGTGGGTGCGGTGGGACAGGTGTGGGTGCTGTGGGTGCGGTGGGACACGTGTGGGTGCTGTGGGTGCCATGGGTTCAGCCATGGGCTCTAACCCCACCTTCCCTGCACGTGCAGGACCTGCGGTGGGCGCTGGTGGTCATGGGGGCAGCTGTGGGTTCACCTGTGGGTGCCATGGGGACAGGTTTGGGTTCAGCTGTGGGTGCCATGGGGACAGGTGTGGATGCCATGGGTGCACCTGTGGGTGCCATGGAGACAGGTTTGGGCTCTGACCCCCCCATTTGTCACAGGTGGAGGACCTGTGGCGGGCGCTGGTGGTCATGGGGACAGGTGTGGGTTCAGCTGTGGGTGCCACGGGGACAGGTGTGGGTGCCATGGGCACAGGTGTGGGTGCCATGGGTGCACCTGTGGGCGCCACGGGGACAGGTTTGGGTGCCGTGGGCACAGGTTCGGGCTCTGACCCCCCCTTTCCCGCAGGTGGAGGAGCTGCGGCGGGCGCTGGTGGCCGCGGGCACACGGGCACGGGAGGCGCAGGGGGCGTGGGCCCGGCTGGCACAGGAGCAGCGGCTGCTGCGGGAGCGGCTGCAGCACCCCCGGGACCCCCCCGCGCCCCCCGAGCCCGCCCTGCGTGCCCGCTGCGCCCACCTGCAGGAGCTGCTGCAGCGCGAGGCGGGGTCAGCGGGGACAGGGGGCGGGGGGGGCACCGGGGAGGCACCAGGAGGGTCCCAAGATGGTCCCCAGATGGTCCCAGGATGGTTCTTGGTGGTCTGGGGTGGCCCCAGAGTGGTCCAAGGTGGTCCCCAGATGGTCCCAGGGTGATCCTGGGTGGTCCCAGGGTGGTGCCAGAGAGTCCTGGGGTGACCCAGGGTGGTCCAGGGGGATCTTGGGTGGCACTAAGGTGGCCCAGGGAGGTTCAGGGGAGTCCAAGGTGGTCCCCAGATGGTCCAAGGTGACCCAGGGATTTCCCATCGTGGTTCAGGTGACCTTGGGTGGTCCAGGGTGATTCAGGGTGATCCAAGGGTGGTCTTGGGTGGTCCTGGGGTGGTCTCCAGATATCCCAGGACAGCCCTGTCCCACATGTCACCAGCCATGGGTCACTCTGTGAGTGACATGGGGTGACATGGGTGTCACCCTGGTGACAAGGCGCGGGTGACCCTGCCCTGGGTGGCCGTGGGTCACTCTGTGGGTCACTCTGTGGGTCACTCCAGGGTGACACAGGTGTCCCCTGGTTGCAGGGCGCGGGTGGCCCTGTCCCGGGCCGCGCGTGTCACCAGCCGGCGCCTGCGGGTGTTGGTGGCCGAGGCGGAGGAGCAGCGGCTGCTGGGGGAGCGCTACCGGCTGCAGGTGGGGACAGCAGCCACTGTCACCCATTGTCACCCGCTGTCACCATGTGTCCCCTTCTGTCACCCACTGTCACCTCCTGTCACTGCCTGTCTCTCCCTGTCACCTTGTGTCACCATGTGTCCCCTTATGTCACCACACATTATCGCCTGTCACTCTCTGTCACCATGTGCCACCTCCTGTCACCTCCTGTCAACCCCTGTCAGCACCTCGTGTTACCTGCTGCCATCTACTGTCACCCTCTGCCCCCTCCTGTCATCCTCTGTCACTTGTCATCCCCATTACTTCATGTCACTCTCTGTCATCCCATGTCACCCCCTGTCCCCCCCGTCATCACCTGTCACTCTCTGTCACCCTCAGTCACCTCCTGTCATCCACCATCACCCCCTGTCACCCTCTGTCCCCTCCTGTCATCCTCTGTCACTTGTCACCCCCATTACTTCATGTCACTCCCTGTCACCCTCAGTCACCTCCTGTCATCCACCGTCACCTCCTGTCACCCCCTGCCACCCTCTGTCACCCTCTGTGCCCTCCTGTCACCCTCTGCCACCTGTCACCGCCATTATCTGATGTCACCTCCTGTCACCCCGTCACCCCCTCTCACACTGTGACCCTACAGCCTCCGTGTCCACACACGTCCTCCCTGTGCCCCCACGTCCTCATGTCCCAACACCCAATGGCACCACATCCCTGTGTCCCATGTCCCATATCCCCAATGTCCCCAATGTCCCCAATGTCCCCAGTGTCCCCTTTCCCCTTCAGGCCCGTGCCAGCGAGGCCGCAGGCCGGCTCCTGGCTGACCAGGTGGCCGCGGTGGCCGCGGGCACAGCCCAAGCGCTGGCCCAGGGCCACCACCTGCGCCAGGAGCTCGAGGATGTCGGGGACGGGGCTGCGGCCACTGCCCGACACGTGGCCGTGCTGAGGGCACGCCTCAGGTGGGGACAGTCCCCTGTGGGCCCCTATAGACCCCTGTGGGCCCCTATAGACCCCTTGGGCTTGTTATGGGCTGGGGGGGCTCTCTAGGGGTTCTGTAGGGTTAATGGGATATTGCTGGGTTCTGTGGGGGCTCTACAGGGTTTGTGGGACATTGGGGAGTTCTGTGAAGGTTCTGGGATGCTGGGGGTCCCCAGGGGGGCTCTATGGGTTTATGGGATGTTGGGGGTCTCTGGGGGGGGTTATGGGATGGGGAGTCTCTATAGGAGCTCTGTGGGGGTTACGGGATGAGGGAGGGCTCCATGGAGACTCTCTGGGGGTTCTGGGATCCTGGGGGTCCCCAGGAGGGTTTTATGGGGTTTATGGAATGGGGGGCTCTATGAGGGCTGTCTGGGATATTGGGGATCCCCGGGAGGGCTCCATGGGGTTTATGGGGTGTTGGGGTTCTCTACGGGGTTTATGGGATATTGGGGGCTCTATGGGGTTTATGGGATGTTGGGGGTGTCCGGGGGTCTCACCACCCCTCGGTGACCCCCAGGTGTGACCCCATGAACCTGTCCCGCACGGTCCGGCGGATGCTGCGGGATGGGGACGATGACTCTGAGGACAGTGGGGACAGCGGGGACAGCGGGACGCCCCCTGCCACCCCCCTCGAACCTGCTCCCGGCCCCTGGGGGGGGCTCGGCCCAGCCCCCAGCACTGGAGGAATCCCTTGAACACCCCGGGACCCCAAAGCCCTCCCAGGGCCCCCCCTCTCGTGGGAGGTTTTGGAGGGGCTGCTTTTTGTTGGGGGGGGGTCCCCAACTCATTAAAGTGCCTTCAAGAGGGTCTCACTCGTGAGTGACCCTGGAAGTGTTGGGGGGTTCCCAAAACCCCCCGAGCCCATCTGGGCCGGGATCGAACCGCGCCCCAAAACACAGTTTGGGGAGGGGGGGTTGAAAACCTCCCCAAGCCCCTTTTGGGGGATCCCCCCTCCCCGTGCCACAGTTTGGGGGTGCTTTAAAATATTCTGGAGTCACAGGCTGGGGGGAGCTTGAAAGCCCTCAAATCCCCCAGAAGCCGTCGAGGGGACCTCAAAACCATCTTTACACAAATTAGGGGGTGTTGAAACCCCTCAAAACCCCCCAAGACCCCCCAAAACCCGCTGGGGGGATCCCAAAACCCTCTTTACCCCGACTGGGGAGATTGAAACCCCCTAATAAATCCCCGCAATCTCTCCAAACCCCCCACAATCTGGCCGAGGTGGGGGCCAAAACCCTTTTCACACCAATTGGGAGCGGTGAAAACCCCCAAAACCCCCCAAAAGCCCCCAAAACCCCCCAAAAGCCGTGGGGAGGGGCCGCGGAACGCCCGCGGCGGGGGGCGGGGCTTGAATGGTTAATGAGGCGAGGGCGCGACTCCGTCGGCCAATAACAACGCGGAATGCAAATGAGGCGCGGGCTCAGGGGGCGGGGATCCCCGCCCACTTCGGAGTCTCAGCCAATGAGGAGAAGGGGCGGGGCGAGCGGGCGTGGGGTGGGTGTGGAGGGGTTGTTCTCGCGGAGTTCGAGAGTCTCGCGAGAGCTCAGGGGAGGCCGCGGCGGCGGCGGGATGGGAGCGACGAGGTGGGGCCGGAACGGGGCGGGGGGGGGGAAAGGGGAAAAAATGGGGAAAAGGTGGGAAAAGGGGCGGTCCGGGATGGGGAGAGAACACGGGGAGAGCGTTCCGACCATTGCGGGGAGATGTCAGGCCCCGGGAGGGGCGGTGGTGGGGGGGAGGGGAGACAGGCCCCGGGTGTGGGGGAATGGGGGGGACACACACGGGGATGGTGTCCCCCCGTGGGAGGGGGAACGACGACACGGAGGGGAGGGGTCCGGCTGCTGGAGGGGGGGTCCGGCCACGGAGAAGGTCGGCGGGGGGCGGCACGGGGAGTGAGATCCGAGCAAGGGGGGGCTCCGGACATGGGGAGCGGGGGTGCGGCCCCGGGCGAATTTTGGGGCTGAAGCCACAGGGGTTTGCAGGGTGTCTGGACTGGCTGGGTGGCGCGGAGGGAGCGTGGAATTTTGGGGAAGGGGCGTCTCAGCCCTGTGACACCCTCCCTTCTCCCAGATGCCCCGTCACTGCTCCGCCGCCGGCTGCTGCACCCGGGACACCCGCGACACCCGCGGCCGAGGCATCTCCTTCCACCGGTGGGTGCCCCTCCGAGACCCCCGGGGGAGGGAGGCCCCCCCCGCCCCCCCCAGAGCCCCGCCTGTGCTCTGACACCCCCTTAGCAATGGGCTGTCCCAGCTGTCACCCCCCTTAGCAACGGGCTGTCCCAGCTGTCACCCCCCCCCTTAGCAACGGGCTGTCACAGGTGTGTGCGTCCCCTCCCTTAGCAATGGGCTGTCCCTGCTGTCACCCACCCTTAGCAATGAGCTGTCACAGGTGTGTGTCCCCCCGTAGCAATGGACTGTTCCAGGTGTGTGTTCCCCCTTCAACAATGGGCTCTCCCAGGTGTGTGAGTTCCCGCTCCCCCCCCCCCGTTCTTTAGCAATGGGCTGTCCCAGTTGTCACCCCCACTTCAGAACGGGCTGTCCCAGTTGTGGCCCCCCCCTTAGCAATGGGCTGTCCCAGGTGTGTCTGTTCCCCCCCCCACCCATTTGAGGGATGGCTCAGCCCTATCCCCTTTAACAGAGCTTGCCTGGACCGTTCCATTTCCAGGTGCATGGGGGGAGGAAGGTGTCATTCAGCTCTGCAGAAATGAGGTCGGGTGTGCGGGGGGGGGAAACTGCGGCCTCGAAGCTCACCTGTGTCACCTGTGTCCTCCCTGTGTCTCCCCATGCCTGCTATGACCCCCTGTGACCTCTGTCCCCCCGTTGTCCCTCCGTACCCCTTGTCCCTCCCATAACCCACATCCTCCCCTATGACCTGGGTGCCCACTGTGTCCCCTCTGTATGACCTGTGTCCCCCCCTGTCCCTCATACCCCATGTCCCCTCCCACTCCTGTGTCCCGTTGTCCCCCTGTGTCCTTCTATCCCTCCTATGTCCCCGTGTCYCCCAGACTGCCCCGGAAGGACGACCCCCGCCGGGTGCAGTGGCTGGAGAACAGCCGGCGCCGGGACCCCTCGGGCGAGGGCCGCTGGGACCCCACCTCCAAATACATCTACTTCTGCTCCCAGCACTTCGAGAGCTCCTGCTTCGAGGTAGTGGGCTACAGGTGAGGCTGGGGGGCTGCAGGTGGGACCTGGGGGGCTGTGGGAGGGTTGGGGGGCTGCAGGTGTGGCCTGGGGGGCTGCAGGTGGGACCTGGGGGACTGCAGGTGTGGCCTTGGGGGCTGCAGGTGAGGCTGGGGGCTGCAGGTGGGGCTCCAGGTGAAGCCCGGGCTCTGGGTGGGGCTCCAGGGGCTATGGATCCCCTTGAGGTTCTCCTGTGAAGGGTTTTGGGGCTCACCTGCCCCCCCCAGGCCCTCAAACCTTCCCTGGAGTTTGGGGGCAGCCCAGGGACATGCCCCAAGGTGTTTGGGGCCACCCAGGGATTCCCAGCAAGGGAGGGGGACACCCCAGGGACCCCCAGCAAGGAGTTGGGGACACCCCAGGGACCCCCTGTGAGGTGTCAGGGACATGCCAGGGACCCTCCCCAAGGAACTGGGGACACCTCAGGGACCCCCACGCCCCAAAGACCCCCCCCCTGTGAAGTATTGGGGACACCCCAGGGATGCTCCTCTGACCCCAGAGATGCCTCGTGAGGGGTTGGGGACACCCCAGGGCTCTGGGGGTGCCGGAGTGCCCTGAGGGACCCCCCAGAGCCCCCTCCCCATTTCCCCTTGCAGGCCAGGGACACCCCCCAGGTATTTCAGGAATCCCCTCAGGGATTTTTAGGTGCCCCAGGATCTTCCCTGGAGCTTGGGGGGCTCCCAGGACGTTTGGAGGCTGCCCCCTGAAGACTCTTGGGTTAAAGGACCCTCTGGGGATTCCCCCCAGGTTTTGGGGCCCCCCCTGAACCCCGATTTCCCCCCCCAGTGGCTACCACCGCCTCAAGGAAGGGGCTGTTCCCACCGTCTTCGCTGTGGGCCCCTCCCGGCCCCCTCGGACCCCCCGGCCGAAGCTCCCCCCAGCCGACAGCGACCCCCCGAAGCCCCTCCGGAACGCCCGGAAGTGGAAGTGAGTCCTGGGGAGCCTTGGGGGGGTTCATGGGAGAACGGGGCTCCCTCATCTATTCCCAGCACAGGCAGAACCCTTCCCTCTTCCCCACTGGACCCTGTGGGACCCCCAGACCTCTCCCACCCCCTTCCCCACTGGGCCCCCCATTTTCCCCTGACCTTTCCCACCCCCAGGACTCGCCTTGACCTCTGGGTGGTCCTGGGGGCTTTTAGGAGGCTCACAGGGTGACGGGGCTCCCCAAGTTATTCTCCATGTGGATGGGACCCCCCCCCATCCCTGCTGGACCCCTCTCCTCACCAACCTCTCCCACTCCCCAGGACACCCAATTCCCCCCTGACCTCTCCCACCCCGGGGACTTTCCTGCACCTCTGGGTGCTCTGGGGGGGCTTTGGGGGGCTCTGCAGGATAAGAGAGCTCCCCTCTTTTTTCTTGGAATAGGTGGGACCCCCCCCACCACCCATCCCTTCTGGATTCCCTGTTCCCCCCCAGCATCTCCTGCCCCCCATGGCCCCCCACCATCCCAGTCAGACCCCCCCATTTCCCCCTGACCTCTCCCAACTCTGGGACACCCACATCCCCTCTGGATTCCCTGTTACCCCCCACATCTCCTACCCCCCAGGACCCCCCATTCCTTCCTGGCCTCTCCCACCTCTCGGGACTCTCTGGGACCTTCTGATGCTCTGGGGGCATTTTGGGGGGCGTTGCAGGATGACAGCTCTCCCCTCTTTCCCCACAGACGAGACCCCCTCCCATCCCCGCCGGACCCCCCGTTCCCCTCCGACGTCTCCTGCTTCCCGCGGGACACCAAGGACCCCGGCCCCCCCCCGGCCGGTGACCACGGCGGTGTCCCGGCGCTTCCCGGCCCCTCGGGCGCCATCCCAGAGACCCTTTTGGTGGCCACGGGCGACGAGGAAGCCACGACCACTCCGGCTCTGCCCGAGGGAGCCCCCCCAGCCCCCGCAGCCCCTGCGGGACCCCCAGGACCCCCGTCCCCATCGCTGTTCATGCTGCGGCTGCCGCCCCGTGCTGGATCCTACATCCAGAGCGAGCACAGCTACCAGGTGGGAAGCGCCCTGCTCTGGAAGCGCCGCGCCGAGGCCGCGCTCGACGCCCTGGACAAGGCCCAGCGGCAGCTCCAGGCGGGAAAACGGCGGGAGCAGCGGCTCCGGCTGCGCCTGGCCGAGCTCCAGAGGGAGAGAAGGGGCGTCCCGGAGGCGCGGCGGAGCCCCAAGGATCCCCCGGGGCTGGTGGAGGTGGAGCTGCTCGGAGACGGAGGGCGCTGAGGAATTCCTGGTTCTCCGAGGCTTGGCCACGGCGGGAAGGTTTGTAAATAAAGATTTTGCCTTTTCTATGCGGAATTTGTGGGAATCTGTGGGAATTTGTGGGATTTCTAGAAGTTTTAGGCAGAAATTCTTCAGTGAGGGGCGGGAATGGAATTCCAGGTTGTGCCAGGACGTCAGACAAGGAGTGATAGGATAAGAAAAAGTGGCGTCACACTGGAAGTGCGGAGATTTAGGTGGGATATTGGGAAGAAATTCTTCTCTGTGAGGTTGGTGAGGGGCTGGGATGGAATTCACAGGGAAGCTGTGGCTGCCCCATCCCTGGAGGTGTCCAAGGCCAGGTTGGATGGAGCTTGGAGCAACCTGGAATAGTGGAAGGTGGCAGGGGATGGGACTGGATGGGCTTTAAGGTCCTTCCAAGCCAAGCCATTCCGTGATTTTATAAATCGAGGGAGTGGCTCATGTGTGGGGTGGGCAGCGGGGATGGTGTCCCTGTCACGTATCCAGCACAAATCGGCTCTGTCAGTGCCAGTGAAGCCCCGGTGGGAGCTGGGAAGGGCAGAAGAAGCCAATGCTGTCGTAGGGGTGTGAGATGTGGGGGATCCCGGCCACTCCCTGGGTCAGTTTAGGGAGGAATAAATGGGATTTGTTCCAGATCAGAGCCCAGGGCGGGAGTAGGACAAGTTTTTGGGGGCTCCAGATCAAACAAGGACAGACATCTTTATCCCCACACCAGGGATTTGGGGTATCATCTGCCACTTCCAGAAGGGAAAATGAGGGAGTCCAATCCCCAAAAATGGCCTGGCACCCAAAGAATGGGAATTAAGGGTTTAATTTCCACAGCATGGAGGCACTGGGACGGGATAACACCAATCCACTGCCCTCCTCATGCTCCAACCTGGTTAAAACCTCCCCGAAGGAAGCCCAAAGTGCCTGATTAGCCCCAAATTAGCCTTTGCTAATTACCCCGAGGCTGTCAGCACCCCAGGGCCACTGTGGAGCCCCCAGAAGAGCTGCTACAGACTGAGCTTCATGTCCCGGATGGCGGCGAAGGTGTCAGGGGTCAGCGGCACATAGGATTTCCGGGCATTGTCGCGGAAGAACAGGCGGTCCTGGATGACGTTGGGGTCAAAGCCCTCCTTGACCAGGTTGCTCTTGCACTGCTTGAACGTCCCCGTGATCTCCAGAGCGTCCTGGGGACAGGGACATTGGGATTGGGGGACCTCGAGGCCGCACCCAGGTGCCATTGTGGGAAGTAGCAACCTTGGCGTTGTTAGTGCAGAATTGCAGGTGGTACCATCAGAACTGGGGGGATGTGTGGGTGTCTTTGGCATGGGGTGACCCCCACTGGCACCGGGCCACCACTGTCATGGGAAAGGGGGGACCTTGACACTGTCATCGGGAGAGTGGAATGATGCCATCATTGGCACAGGGTGACCCCGGTGTTGATACTGAGTGACCGTCACCAGGAGTGGACAGATGGTGCCACGAACAACAGCAGTGACTCCCCCACACTGTCACCAGGGGAGCCCCAGCACCGTTACTGGCACGGGGTGACCAGTGCCATCATGGGAAGCTGGGGGGACACCAATGCCGTGATGGGAACTGGATGAGCTCTAAAGTCCCTTCCAACCCAAACCATTCCATGATTTCACCCTGCTGTGATTGGGCACTACAGTGCTGGATCACCCTCATCCAAAGGCCAACCTCAGCACCCCAAAGATCCCCTGGAGCCCTCAGGGTGGGTGGGTCTCACTGACCTGGATCCGGATGAAGCGGGGGGCGGCGTAGGCAGGCAGCATGTCCTGCGTGAAGGTGTAGAGTTTGTCACCATCAAAGGTGGCCCCATCCTTGAGGCGCACAGCGGCCATGCCACAGCGGCCCTCGCACCCTGCAAACATCGCCTGGGGTCACTTGGGGCAACCACATGGCCTTGGAGTCTTCTTGAGGCCCCCATGGCTATTGGGGGGGCTGTTGTGTGGCCAAACTTGTTTTGGGTGGGTCTGTCCCAATTTTGGCACCATGGAGGCTGCTGGGATAGTGGTGGAGGCACATCACATACCCGGAAYGATGCTGGGTGCTCATTTTGGGTGAATGCTTCCTATCTTTGCCTCCTTTGTGGCCATGTGGACCCAGCCCAGCACCTGACGCTTGCTTTGGGCAACCAAGTCCCGTTTTAACTTTTTTGGGGGATCCTTGGGCCGTTGTGGGGGATGTTTTGTGCTCAAAACAACTCTGGATGTTAAAAGTCCCTTTTTAACCTTCCTGGTGGCCGCTCAGACCACCTGGGGATGCCTCAAGCACCCCCAGATCCTTATTTTGGTGGGACTCACCTGGCACAGCCACGCCATAGACATTGACCTCCTGGACGAAGCTCACCAAGGCCATCATGGCCTCCACCTCTGTTGTGGCCACGTTCTCCCCTTTCCAACTGGGGAGAAGGGACGGAGCTGTGAGGGGGGATTTGGGCTGGCACCAACCACTCAGACAGATGGGGGAGTGTCAGAGTTACCGGAAAGTGTCCCCGACTCGATCCTGGAAGTAGATGAACTTCTCGTGGTCCATCATGAGGAGGTCGCCGCTGTTGAAGAAGACATCGCCTTTGGCCAAGACGTCCCTCAGGATCTTCTTCTCTGTCTTCTGGGAGTCACCRGCGTAGCCATGGAACGGGGTGTTCTTGGTGATTTTGATCACCAGCAGCCCTGTCTCACCTTCAGGGAGGCAGAGGAGGGTTGGAGGCTGCTGAACCCCTGCCTTGGCTTCTTCCAGGGGTTTCTGGTGGCTTCCAGTCCCCAGGATGGTGGTGATCAGGACTGAGAGGTGGTTTTGGTGCATCTCAACCCTGTCTACACCCCTGAAAAGGCCGTGGCGAGGTTCATCCCTTACCGGGTTTAACGGGGATGCAGAACCCTCGCTCATCGCGCACGGGCTCGTCCTCCTCCACGTTGTACCTGATCAGCTCAAAGGGAGCGAAGAGCTGGAGGGGAGGGAGAAACCTGGGATTAAAAACAGGGAGGAGAGTTTCCGTCCAGTGCCAGGCGTGGTCTGCTGTGATTGGTCTGTTCCAATCCATGGGAACACACCTGGGTGGGGATTAAAAACCATTTGTTTTTAATTGTTGTTAATTTTAAATCTTTTAGTTGAAATAATTAAAATTAAATCTTATTTAAATCTATTTAAATAAGGTTTAATCTGATTGATTCAAACAGTGAATCATCCATCAAACAGTGAATGGTGACATCTTCCAAATCCAAGAGCTGTGGGACAACATGGTGGGGAAAAAGGGGGGAAAAAATCTGATTTTTGCAGCTTTTGCTTAACAGGTGGGTGGGGGCTGAGACGTGGCAACAAAGGGGCACAGAGATGTCCAGGTCCCCATGGACACCCCAAAACCAGGCTGCAAGTTAACACTGTTGAGTCAATGTTGGCCAACCAGGTGGAGGGGACTCATTTTGGGTGTGAAAAGGGGATTCTGGAGACACTGCTTTTGTGTCAGCCCAATCTGATGGATGGTGTTGACTTCCCCCGGGGATGTCACTTCCCCTGGGGATGCTCCACCACCAAGAGGTGCATCCAAGACCCCTTTCCTTGGCTGAAACCAACCTGAGGTGCCACGTTGGGCCCCAGAAGGCACTCGATGTTTGCTCCCCTGGTCACCAGCATCATCCCCAGTGTCTCACTCTGAGGAGCACGTTCTCACCTTGAGGAATGTGTTGGCCCTGCCCACGGCCCCGACCTTCCCAGTGTAGTTGATGAAGCCGGCGTTGCCCTCGGTGGCCCCGTAGAACTCCCAGATGGCCACGGGCCCAAAGCGCTGCAGGAACTCCTTCCACACCTCCGCCTTCATCCCGTTGCCCAGAGCCATGCGCACCCCGTGCTCCCGGTCATCAGCGCGCTGGGGGGTGACACACGGAGAGGGGCCACCTCGGGGTGTGACCAGAGCATCGCTGACCCCCCGGGGTGGTTTTGGGGCTGGCAGGGCCTCACCTTGGGCGTGTTGCACAGGTAGCGCATGAGCTCGCCCACGTACTGGATGACAGAGACGTTGTAGCGCCGGCAGTCGGCCCAGAACTGGGAGGCCGAGAACTTGGCCCGCAGGACGCAGGTGGCTCCTGAGGGACATGGCACAGGGACGGTGACCCCGCCCCTTTTCTCTTTTGCCCTTGTCTCCATCCATCCCTCCATCCATCTCTCCATCCATCCATTCATCCCTCCATCCATCCATCCGTCCATCCTTCCATCTCCATAAAACAGCTGTCCTTCCAACCATGTCTTTCATCCATCTCTCCATCCATCCATGCATCCATCCATCCCTCCATCCATCCTTCCATCTCCATAAAACAGCTGTCCTTCCTTCCATCCATCCATCCATCCATCCATCCATCCATCCTTCCATCTCCATAAAACAGCTGTCCTTCCAACCATCTGTCCTTCCATCCGTGCATCCATCCCTCCATCCCTCCATCCTTTCATCCATATATCTATTTGTATGTCCATCCCTCCATCATCCATCCATTTGTCCACCTCCAAAGAACAGCTGTCCCATCCATCCATCCATCCCTCCCTCCCTCCCTCCCTCCCTCCCTCCATCCCTCCTGGCCCTTGCCTGCGCCCTGTCCGTGTGGGGCAGGGGGTACGTACCGACCTCGAGGCACCCCCCAACCCCAATGAGCAGCCCAGCTGAGTGGTAGAGCGGCAGCGTCGTGTAGACGACATCGTCGGGCCGCAGGCCACAGATCCGGCCCAGGCTGGCCACCATCATCATCTTCAGCTCTGTGATCACCGCAGCCTTGGGCAGCCCTGAGGGGGAGAACAGAGGGTGGGAAACAGTGCTCGGTGGGATGGGGGGTCCTGGGGTGCAGAGTGGGAGGGCAAAGCCATTCCCTGCGGCTGGGGGTCTTTGTCCCTTGTTGGGAGGAGCCATGAGGAACCTCGTCCAGGTTGCCACCCAGTGAGTGATGCCCAACCCTCCCATGGACACAGGACACACCTGGCCCAGGTGGACCCATGATGGTCAGGGCTGGAGAAAGGGTCCCCAAGACTCCTCCCACCTGCCTCTCCTGACCTGCCCACATGGACATGACCAGGACGCACCTGGCCCAGGTGGACCCACAATGGTCAGGAGTTGGGTCTGGTTTGAGTTGAGGGTTGACGAGGGAGGTCCCACCCCACCCCAACGAGAACAAATTCAGGCACATGGTGAGTGACCCTCCCGTGGACACAGGACACACCTCATCCAGGTGGACCCGCAATGGTCAGGGTTGGCGAAAGACCCCCCCAAGACCCCTCCAAGCTGCCCATCCTCACCCACCCACGCAAGCTCCTCATGGCTCCTCCCAATGCAGAGCCTGGGAGATTCCCCAGCTCACCGGTGGTGCCGGAGGTGTAGATGTACATGGCCTTGGAGTTGGCGGTGACACCGGTGCGGTGCCAGGCGGGCAGGGGCTCGTCGGAGGCCGCCTCGATGGCGGGGAGCAGTGCCTCGACCCCCGGCGTGGGTGATGCTGAGCTCAGGTAGAACACGCGGACGCCGTCGCGCTCCAGATCCGGCAGCACCTCCTCCACGGCCTCCCGGAGCTCTGCGGGGACAGCGGGACACGGGGAAGGTCCCACAGGGATGAGAGTCTGGGAGGGGACACAAAGGGTTGGGGGAGCACCTAAGGGAGCCCTAAATGGGCACCTGGTCAGGTGGGCACCCTCGGAATCATGGATGGGTGGACCAAGGCTCCCAGGTGGGCACCCCGGCTATCCCGAATGGGCACCCAGTGTACCCCAAATAGGGGCACCAGTTGGGTGGGCATCCTGGGAATCATGGATGGGGGGTCCAAGGGCCCCAGGTGGACACCCCAAGGTACCCCCAATGGGCACCTGGTCAGGTGGGCACCCCAGACATCCCAAATGGGCACCCAAAGCACCCCAGGTGGGCACCAGACACATCCCAAATACGAACCTTGATCATGTGGGCACCCCAAAGATCCAGGATCCCAGGCACCCAGTGTATTCCATGCAGGAGCCCCAAGATCCCAGGTGGGCACTCAAAGCACCCTGAAAGGGCTCTCTGATCCCCCAAGTACCCCAAACTTCCCCAAGGGGCACCCTGAGGACCCCAAATGGGGGTGCCTGATTGCCCAGACACCCCCCACATCCTGAAGAGCACACTGAGCATGCCAAAAGGGGGTCCTGTGATCCCCCCCAGACACCCCACACACCCTGAGGGGCACTCTGAGCACCCCAAACAGGGTTCCCTGATCCCCCAGATCCCCCAAACCTGCCCAAGGGGTGCCCTGAGCACCCTGAAAGGGGGGTCCCAACCAATCAGGCCCCCACAGTCATCCTAAACGGGGTCCCTGATCACCCCTAAGGGAGCCCCAATCCCATGGGTGCCCCCAGGGACTGACACACGTGCACATCCATGTCCAGGCCCGCAGACACACACATGGGCACACACAAAGGGACAGTGACACGCGTGCAAACCCYCCACCACACGTGCACTCACCGGGACTGGCAAGGATGATGGTGGCCTTGGTGGCTGCACCCCCTAAACACCCCTGTCCCCACGGCCCTCCCGACCAACCGCCCCATCCATTCCCCGTCACCACGGCTGGCAAGGACAAGGGTGGCCTTGGTCACTTGCACCTCCCATGTCCCCACAGCCCCCCGACCACCCTGTCCAGGGCAGGTTTCCCCAGCCCCCTGAATGCTCTGTTCGTCCACTCTCACTAGGACTGGTGAGGATGACAGTCACCTTGGTGACCACAACCCCCCCATGTTCCCAAGCCCCCCGAACGCCCTGTTGTCCCTCTCTCACCAGGGCTGGTGAGGACCAGGGTGGCCTGGGCGGCCTCCAGCGCGTGCCGCAGGGCCCGGCCCCGCACGTTGCAGTTGAGACAGGCCATGGGACAGCCCAGCTTGGCCAGCGCCAGCCATGTCCACACGTAGGTGGGCTCGTTGGGCAGGAACACGGCGACCGTGCGGCCGCTCTGCAGCCCCAGGCGCCGGGACAGGGCCCAGGCCGCGCGGTTGCTGCGCCGGTCCATGTCCTCGTAGGTGTAAATCTCATCCTGGAAGCGCAGCAGGGGCTGGTGGGGCCGGCGCCGGGCGTGCTGCTGGAACACGTCGAGCAGGGTGACGGCGGGACGGCGGGACAAGCGGCGGTGGCACCGCAGCGATGACCTCACCATGGTGGCGAAGGCCACCAGGTCGTCCCACAGGAAGGGCACCAGCTGGGCTGTGGCTGCCGGCACCAGCACCAGCACCAGGAGGAGCCCGGCCACGGCCGCGGCGAGGGCCCCCAGCACCGCCATGGCCACGGGGCACCGGTGGCACCCGAGGTGCCGGTGGCCAAGGTCCGCCCGGCCAACCTTTGTCCCGGCCGTGCCGGGATTGCGGCGTTGCCGGGGTCAGAAGTTCGTTGTTCTTTGGTGCTTTGGGCGTTTGTTTATTTTCCGTGGTTTTTTTTTTTTTTCCCGTTTTCCCCTCCCAACCCCGGGGGCGCGGCTCTGCACCCAGCAGCTCCCGCTGCCCGGTGGCGCTCTGGCCTCTGCCATCACGGCTGTCCGTCTGTCCAGCCATCCAGCCTCTGCCACCCCATCTGTCCCTCTGTCCGGCCATCCGGCCTGGCCATTCATATCTTTCTGGCTATATATGTAATGTATAATTTGGCTGTAAAACCACTACACTGCTCAGCAGGACAGTTGCCATCCGACTACAGACTGGGCTCCATCTGTCTGTGTGTCCCCGTGTCTGTGTCTGTGTCTGTGTGTCCCTGTGTCCATATGTCCATGTGTGTGTCTGTCAGCCGACATAGCTGTGTGTCCATCCTTCCACTGACACCCAGACAACCGCCCACCTCAACTGTCACCGTATCTCTTTATCCTGCCATCCATCCATCCATCCATCCCCCTCCAGCCCTCCCTCCCTCCTCCCAACCCCCTCAGCTCTGGGCTGTGGACTGCGGGCTCTGGGAGCAGCTCCGTCAGCACCAGGAGGAGCTCCAGGCACGCGTGAGGGACGGGTGGGGCGGGTGGGGCCCCCCCTCACGTCTCCATTGGACCCCAAATTCCCCAAATTTCTCCAGCTGACCCTGAACATCCCTAGCATTTCTCCTTCCTTTATAAAAACCAGGAAATCAGCCCCCTTGGCCTTTATTGGTTCTCCCACGCGGAAACCCCACTCCAACCCTTTCTTTCCCGTTTCCGTGGAGAATCTTCACACCTCTCCGAGTGGGACCAGCCCGACACCGGAGCCTTTTGCCCCTTCCCTACCACACAAACAGGATTTTTCCCTCCCTGCCGACAGAAAAGCTGAGTTGAATGTCGGAACGCCCAACCTGGGCATAAGCACTGCATCATTAATCTTCCCGTTCCAAGAAACAGCAGGTTGGGAAGGGCCTCACCTTCGCCTCCGATTTGCTGCCAAACCATCCCGAGGCCTGCGGGGATTTTTTTCGCAGCTGCCGGGACGTGCCGGGCACCGCCCTTTGCTCGAGGGCGTTTTGCAGTTCTGAGATCATGGGGGTTTGGTGTCACCGTGTTTGGGGTTACCGAGGTCAAAAGTGCCACCGCGGCGAGGGGGCGTCACGAGCTCCCCAGTGAGGTGTCATCTGTCGGAGGTCATACACAGACTCCGGGGGGGGGAGGGGGGAGATGTCCCACACGGTCCCCAAAGAGGGGAGGGGGGGGGAGATGTCCCACACGGTCCCCAAAGAGGGGAGAAGCGGTGACGTCACACCCATGTATACGACAGACTCGGGGCACAGAGTCCTCACGCGAGTGTCCCCTGCGGTCGCCATGACAAGCAGAGACCCCCCCCGTTCCCGTCCACAGCAGGACAGGGGTGGAGGGACCGCAAAAGGAGACGAAGGTCCCACCGAGATTCGAACTCGGATCGCTGGATTCAGAGTCCAGAGTGCTCACCATTACACCATGGGACCGGCTCGCGCTCCGCCCCGCGTGCGTCCCACACCCCTCCGCGCCGCTCCCTCCGCCAGGAAAAAGAGACCCCGGGACGACCCCGCGGGGGGGGCGGGGGGCGGGGAAGGAGCAAAGAAACCCCCGGGATTGGGCTAGGAAAAAAGAGAGGAAGGCTCGCCCGAACAGGGACTTGAACCCTGGACCCTCAGATTAAAAGTCTGATGCTCTACCGACTGAGCTATCCGGGCTCCTGCGAGGCAATGCTACAGCGCGGAATTAATTGGGTTTTGGGGAAAAAACCTGATGATTTTAGGGAGAAACCCGACGTTTTCGGGGATTTTAAGTGAAAAAGCCGCCGGGGTCGGGGCAAGGAGGAAGCAGAGCGGGGCGGGGCGGGGCTGCCCCAGACAGGGCGGACCCGAGCGAGAACGGCCGCCCGGAATACGGAATTGGCGCTTTTTTGGCTCAATTTAATCCCAAAAGTCTTCAAAAGTTTTCTCCACAAACGCATTTTCGTGCAGCGAAGGAGACAGAAATGACTTGATTTGGGTTTTTCCGTGGCTAGTGATTTCCCCCTGGCTGTCCTGAGAGCTGCTTGTTGCCTTCCTGCCCCCCGAGTGAGGGATTTCCGGGGTTTACTCCAAAATAATTTTTTACTACTACTACTACTAGTACTAGTACTACTACTACTACTACTATTATTATTATTATTATTATTATTAACATAATTATTCTTGTATTCTTGTATTCTTATATTCTTGTATTCTTATATTATTGTATTATTCTATTATTCTATTATTCTATTGTATTAGTAATATGATAATATGGATATAAAATAAATAAAATACAATATGTAATAATGTAGCCATATAATCATATATAAATATACTGGAATAAGTAAAAAGAAAATAGTAAATAAAAATAGTAATTATATTTGTTACAATAATGATTTTATTTCTCATTATTATTATAAATTATAGGTGACATTAATATAAATAATAATATTATTAATGTCAGACTTGAATAATAAGTCCGACTTGTCTGACTCTCCCTGTCCTGGAAGAAGGAGATGTCCTGCCAGGCTGTCCCTGCAGCAGATATTGGAGCTGTTGAAATCCCCCACAAGGACCAAGCCCTGTGAATGTGGAGCTGATCCTGTGTCTGCAGAGGCTTCCTTGGATCCTCAGCCATCCCCACAGAGCTCCATGGACTCCAGCTGCTCTCTCACACAATGCGAAAATCCCCCTCCTTGTCTTCCCACCTGTCCTTCCTAAAAACCCTGTGTGGCTCCTCCAGTCATGGGAGCCATTCCACAACATCTCCACCATCTCAACAACAGCCCAGCCCTGAAACTACAGCCCGGTCTCTGCTTCATCTTTATTCCCCACAGGGGCTGCATTAGTGGATAGGCCCTTGCCAGAGGCCCCTCAGCACAGACTGATCCCATTTCCACCATTTCCCCCCTCACATTTCCCACCATTTCCCCCCTCACATTTCCACCATTTCCCCCCTCACGTTTCCCACCATTTCCCCCCTCACGTTTCCCACCATTTCCCCCCTCACATTTCCACCATTTCCCCCCTCACATTTCCCACCATTTCCCCCCTCACATTTCCCACCATTTCCCCCCTCACATTTCCCTCTGGCATGTCTCACTTTTCCTCCTGAGCCTTCCACTCCTGCTGAGTGTCTCCATGCCCATCCATCTTGCTGGCATCACAGGCCTTGGTCTCCTTTTTTATCCATCAGGTTTGGCAGGTCAGGGCCCTTGCTTTGTCTCTCAATGTCCATCCACCTCACTCTGGTCACTGGGTTTCTGTCCTTTTTTACACAAATGTTGGCAATTCATGGCCTYTGGTCTCTATGGGCTCCCACTCAGAGCTCAGCCTGCATCTCAGCCTTCACCTCCATCTGCCTCTGGAACTGCAGCTGCAAACCCAGCTCCTGCACCAGATGTGTTCCTCAACAGCAGAGCTCTGGGAATGCAGGAGTGTGGGGACTTGTCTATAGATATCTTCGAAATTTTCAGCCTCAGGAGTCCGGTGTTTTTCACTATCCAGTGTTTTTCATTGAGTTGAGAGCTTTCTTAATTCTGGTGCAATGAATTCAGGAATTAAGTCTTTTCACTTTCATTGCTGTTCTTGTAGTCACCAGAACTAGATAAGCTCCACTCTTTCTGATGTGTACTATGGAAACCATGTTTTTACTAGAAAATGGACATATCGTGAACCAGCCATAAAATAGAAGAACCAGAGCACGTAAGACAGAAGGACTTAAGCACGTACACAGGGGAAAAAATCCATGGGAAGGTTGTGAGAAAGGGACAAGCAGCATTGGGGAGGATATGAACCCTCTGTGTGGTGGCACCACCCAAGAACTGTGTGGGGAGAGCAGCTGGACTTCCAGGGACACACAGTTGGACATGGAGATCTCCAGCAGGGTGGGAAAGGCAGAACAGGAGCTGATAACTGGGGCAGGAACAAACTCTGAGGGGAGTGGGCAAAGAGGGAACCACCCAAAGCAATGGTGCAAGGACTTGCTGTGGCCATGGCAGTGTTAAGGAACCAAAGCACCCCTGTGATGCCTTTTCCTGGTCTTAAAAATTAAGAGTCAGACACGGTTAAGGGAAAAGAGGGTTTTTACCTTGGTATTTAATAAGGATCCTTATGGTGCACCACTTTGCCAAGGTGGAATGTGCCAAAACGCACACGATAGATCATGTATACAACTTATAGACTTTGCAAATTGGCATATCTAACAAAGATTCTTCAATGAGAGGCTTGAATGAATAACGTGATATTCCCCCACCTCAAGGAATTCTCCCCTGGATGGGCCTAATCTTAGTTTACAGGATGTGTTCTAGAGAGGACCTTGGTTTCTCAGGATAGTGTAGGACTTTGTGGCCTCCAACTGCGAGGCCTCCAGCATGTTTGGTCTCCTGGCTTAACAGAATACTAGGACTATGCTAAGTTATCGGACTTAAGGAATTACAAGTATGCATGCTAAGAGCACTGAGGATACGTAAAAGCTATAYAAAAGCTATATAAAAGCTATATAAAAGGAAAGGCAAAAAATCATCATGRCATCACCTGAGCTTGTGTTATTTTTCTCACCATTTTTCCTTTTTTTACTCACTGTTGTGGTTTGACGCTGGTTAGGTGCCAAGCACCAATGAAAAATTATTTATTTACTTGCCTCTGCTATAACTGAGCAGAGAAGGGGAAATTAAAACTTCATTTTTATAAGGTGAAATAAGGATTATTGAGGAAAACGGAAAAAACTTCAAGGCAAAACAGGTCCACACTTAAACAGTTACAGTATAAAGAAAATTTACTACTAACAGAATTAAAAGTAAAAAGAATAATAAGAAACTAAAGCAAACTTCCAGAACACCTTTCTCTTCCAGTACCTCCCTCTTTCCACCAACCCGTGCGGAGTTTGGTCAGTGTTTCATTTCTTAAGAGTCTTTCTTTATGTTTAAGGCAAAGAGTTTCTTCTGCTGTGCCGTGGGATTCCTCCCACACAAGATAGTTCTCTGTGAACTTCTGCAATGTGGCCTCGAACTTTCACAAACAACAGTCTGCCCGAAACCTGCTGCAGTGAAAAATATCCCTCCCATGAATCTTGCAGTCTTCCCACACTGCTAATCATGGGTCATAACAGTGTCATAACAGTCATGGGGTTTCAGTCCTTTAAGGATGGGCTATTCCAGCCTGAAAGCAAAGGCTCTCTTCTTCAATCTCTAAAAGCCTTTCACAACGTCTATGGGCTCTGGCGTTGACCACTTTTCATGAGCTGCACATGGATTTCTGCATCCCCCCCACATACTTCATTTCATGAATTATAGGAAAACAAATTGCTGTATTATAGTCCAAGTCCTCACCATGGCTTGCAAGGAGAATTTCAGCTCCAGGCGCTGGGAGCGCCTCTGCTCTCTTTCCCTTCCCCCCACACTGACCTTGATGCCACCATGTTGGCCTCTTCATGTGACTCTGTGTAGTGAGTTGACCTAAATTGACAGACAGCCTGTTAAACCAATTACGCTTCTCTCAATTTCACATATTTAAACCGCGTGGAAAGGCGGGATTTGCGAGGGTTTTTCCGTTCCAGCTCGGTGCTAGGAYGGGACGGAGGGGGGACCTCAGAGCCCAGGGCCCTGCTGGGCTGGGCCGAGCCAGGCCGGGCCGGGCACCCCTGCTCCTCCTGCCCTCCCCCACTCCCAGCGCCGCAGCACGGACCCTGGGTCCCTGGGAGGGGGAGCTATGAAGCCGTCTGACGCAGTTTTCTTAAGAAGCCGGCGGGACCTTCCAGCCCACAGACAGCATACTTCACGCCGAACTGAAGCAAATACCATGCAGTTAGCGGCGCAGGGAGAGCAGGGGGCTCTCCTCACCGTGGACTCTGAAAGGTAACATAGCAACTTCGGAGGCAGAGAGGAAAAAAAAGAAGTTGATCACGTGAGACGAAGCTCCAAAGCCTCTAAGATGGCTTCGGAAGGAGACGGAGGGCAGTGCCGCGCTTCCCGCGTGCAGCTTGAAATACTTCTTGCAATGCCGTGGTAAAGACTGTAATATCATAACTGTCTCTTTAATCCATTTAAAGTACATGGGAGGATGGAGAATTCACGTRTGGCTTGCAAAAGTTGAGAAAAGTGCCTGTGCCAGTTTTTAAAAGCCGAGAGAAAGAGGGGTTTTTTAAAGACTGGAGGCGAAAAAAAACCTTTGCATTCAAGCCAAAATAATTCATCCTTAAAAAGATTAATAACCCCATGTAATGGTCCATGTCTTGCAGTGTAACGAAACTGTGAGTTTTCATGGAAGAGATGTTTAAACCACAGCAGTTTTTTTCCTTTTTTTTCCCTCTTTTCTTTCAAGTCTGTTAATAAACTTCTTTATATTCTGTAAGTTTTGTGCCTGCTTTGTTTTCTCCTAATTTTTATCTCACACAAAAGAAATCAGTAAGTAATCCATATTTTCAAATGAAAACCACTACACTAAATTGGTGTTTCCGCCCAGTTTTCAAATTCAACCCGCTACACTCTGCCTTTCTTTTCTCTCTCTGACTTGGAAGAAAGTTGGTCTTGTCTGGGCTCTGCTCTGGGGAAAGTACTCGCCATGTTTCTCATTGCCAGCTGCGTGGTGTCTTTCTCGGTTCGGCGCGAGCCGTGCCGGCTGTGGGGAGGCCCTGCCGGCCCCGCGCAGGCCGCGCCAGCTGCAGAGATTGGTGCCACACGGTTCGGGCTGTGCGGCTGCTCAGGGCTGCCTGCAGCATCAGGGCGGCTTCTCCCGGCAGCCTGGCCCGGCACTGCTGCGCCAGAGGGTGGGGGGGAGCCCGGGTCCGCTCCGGGACGGGGCTCGGGGCCTCGCCCCTCGCCACCCCTCAGTGGGGAAGCAGGAACAAAAGGGAACTTCTCGCGCTTCATCTTCCTTTAAATATGTACATCACAGAGGTGTTACCAGCTTATTTAACTGGTTTAGCAACGTGTCTATCAACAGACTCTGTGCCGGTCACAGAAGTTGAGCAGCTGTTTTCCTTTCCTCTCCTCTTTTTCCTTCCTCTCCCACACAAACCACGGCCCTAAGTTTTGCTAAACCACCACACTCATGTTTCCCACCCTTTTCCCCTCAAGTTTCCCACCACTTTTCCTCTCATGCTTCCTGCCCTTCTACCCCCTCATGTGGATGCTGAAAAGTTAAAAGCAGAGAAATTCTTCAGCTTTTTCTCAATATTCTGTGAGAACATTGCTTTCACAAACAGACTAGATGAAAACAGCGAAGACGGTTTTCTAAACTATCTTTATCTGTGCACCTGGGGTCTGTTTTGCAGAATTGTTATGGTACATGTAGTATATGATACAAAATAATTCGTGCTAAAGTTTTAAGGATTTTTGCTGTGGCTGAGAAAAAAGCACAAGCAGGTGACCACCAGAATTTTGCTGTTCAAGGGATTTCTGTCTGAATAAGCCCCAGCAAGGTACATTCCCATTGCATTCCACAGGTAAGCATTTCATGGGATTTGCTTGTCTGGCAGAGCTTCAGGATGTGTGTGTATATACAGAAATATGGTTCCAGGATGTGTGTTCTGTGTATGTATATGCAACAATAATATACTTCCACCAGAAAATTGATTCCAACAGCAAAAATCGACTACTGATTTCAGGAACTGTCATCAGAGGTGAAGAAAAAAACAGGAAAATTATATTGTTGTATTGAAAAGATAAAATCAACAAAGAAGAAGAAGAAGAAGAAAAGTATAAAAGGACACCTCAGAGAAACCTCAGGTGTGAACAGATGAGATTCGAACCGATAGAGGTYGGAACTCAGTTCACCCAGCGCCGATTGTCTGGCTCGGCATTGCTTCGGCTTGGTGGCTTTTTCCGAATTTTATGCTTTGATTATTAATAAATTCTCTTTCATCATAATATTGATTGGCTCGTTTGTAACAGATTTGGTGACCCTGACTTGATCCAAACCTCGGTTCCGCGGTATCCCCCCTCCGACCAGGAGGGGCCCCGCTGATTTAAGCAGCCTGACGGCAGAGAGGAGCCAACGGAACCAGTTGGATTCCAAACAAATTAAGATAAAAGCCACAAGCAAAAAGGAAAAGGAACGAGCTCGGAGCTCCCGAAGACACTAAGAGGAACCGCGGCACACTTTTTCATTCGTAAAATTCTACGTGCACGGAGATCCATGCAGGAAAAGAGTCCGTAAGTACTGCGGGTTGAATGAGGGTGGCTGAGCGTGTGTGAGACGTGATAATATCATGAAGCGAGAGTGGACCTCAAAGACCGCAGTTCCGTACTCCCGCGAGGGACACGGTCGGTTACGAGGGAAGCGAAAAGTGACGGGAAAACTCATTACACACGTCAGATCCGAAACTTGGGAAAAGTTCGGACTTCAGCCACAGGAAGGCTAGAGGGAAGGGTACGTCCTCAGGAAATTGAGAGACTGGTAAGCCCTCTTTTGCCTAGGACCAAAGGGTCCAGGGGAGAGTAGAGAGAAGTAAAAAGGGAGCTTTTACCGGGACAGGCCACGTGAGACGGACTTCCGCTGGACCCTAGAA
>RAHM01000623.1:120621-130928 GCA_003713295.1 Parotia lawesii | reverse complement strand
GAGAACCTAGAGATGACGGCTGACATTTGCGATAAGGTCCTCGAGGGGAAAAGGCGGAGACGGCCGATCCGAGGGATCCCGAAGACACGCTAGACAACGCGAGACGCTAGACAACGCGAGACAGACTGGAACTGCTCTGCGCTGCACACCCTACGGTCGCAATCAAAAGCGGAGCCGCTGCCTTTAGCTGTCCTAAGGGGCCCCTTAGAGGCATCCCTTACCCCTGCACTAATTATTAAATCTCTCCCGGGAATTTCCATCCCGCTATCATCCCATCTCCGAGTCAAAGCCCCCGACTTATCTTTCGGATGACCGGCGACGTGAGTCCCCTTTGGATGCAAAATGAGTCCTCCTCGGCCGTCTCGAAGGCCCCGTGATAGCCGGGTTAGCCTCTTAGTCAGCTAAGATAAAGAAAACCAAAATCAATACACAAGTTTAGTGGCATATGGGCCAAATCCCAGCAACGTGGCTACTCGCCCTCTCCTAAGTGCGCCCGGGTCCTCGAGTCTCCGGCTTCATCCCGAGTCAAAAGCTGCGGCCATTATTTCAATGGACACCCGGGTTGGCGAGGGACAAAGTTACACGCTGTTTCTGGGAGCACGGCGGATGCGTTTGTGTGCTTTAAGACACGTAAAAGCATCCGCTGTGCTCGAGGAAAAGCCTTACGGGGGCCCCAAATGGACAGTGTTTCCCACCGTGTGCCTTTCGAAACCCCTCCTGGCTCTTTCTAAACCGGTTACCCTGCTCACGCTCCCTCTCCCGGACGCAATCCGCAGCTTACCTATCGGAAGCCTCAGTTTTGGATGTCATCTTTGACGTGGGGCAGGTCCCTCGTGTGACACGATGAATGCGCTGAAAAAATTTGAAGCTTCGTACTCGATGCAACCTGGAAGTTACGATGCTCCTTAAAAAAAAATGAGAGCAAAAACCAAAATTACAAAAGCACCTTACTGCCCCCAAACTCTCAACCCGAAATCATGAGCTTAAATACTCCCTGTATTCAAAGCTATCATCTCCATGGTGTCTTCAAAGCCTCTGCTGCTTTAGAGGCTAAAAGCATCTACTGGAAAAAAAAAGCTGAGATAAGGTGAAAGATCTCCTTCATTGAAGTGAGAGGAGAGCTCTTATCCCAGTCAATCCCAGAGAGGGAATGAAAGCCTTTGCCAAAGGCTGGGTTAATATACCCCTGGCCGGGCCCGCCTCTCGTTCCCACGATGCCCGGGAAAAGGGAGGAGGCAAATAACATAAGGTATAAAAGCCCTCGAAGGAGCTGCAGCCTGTTTGGCTCCTCTGACTTAAATTTGAGATGAGCAAAGGGCCGAATAGAGGAAAAAAACTCTTCAGGGAAATGAAGGTGTCTTCTTTTTTACTRCTGCTACATCGAGCAAAAGGGCAGAGACCGGGTAAGAAATAAAACTTAATGTTTTCATAGCATAGATAAGTGGGATAACTAGTTGTTAATTTGCATAACTGCTCCTTAGTGATTGCTCAGTAGTACTCCACGTGTGGCCTAAGTAGAGTGGAGAAGAATAGTAATGATATAAATGGTGTAGCTCTCATTGGGACCTCTAATTAGGGCTGTATACGCTAGAACGAAAAATAATAGTTGCCCCGGGGGTGTTAGGGTTACGTATATGCCGGGCTCGCTCCCGTACGAGATACTTGGTACTGGGGCACGGCTAGAAGTGCCCTGAAATGCATTTAAACCCTTACAATGCTGAAAAGGAGAGAGCTTCCTTTGACTGAACCCCTTAAAATGAGGAAACGGGGTGTTTACCTCCACTTAAACTGATAAAATGGCAAATAAATGGCTTCTCCCCTTTAAGTTAATCCCCTGAAATATAGGGAAATGAGGGAGTTTCCTCACTTTAAATCTCTCAAATGATGGAAAAAGGGGGATTTTTCCCTCAGTTTAAACCCTTAAAAAGGAGGGAGAACTGGGCTTCGTGCTCAATTTAAATGTACGGATGATGAAAATGGGGGAGTTGCCCTTCATTCAAACCCATAAAATAGCACGGTCGAGGTTTTCCTCTTCCGTTTAAACTAGAAAATAATGGAAGATGGGGCTTCGCTGTCAATTGATACCCCTAACAGCACACAGAAGGCAGGGTTTCCTTCAAATGATTTTTGGGCTCGGGAGCTGGACCCGGAGCTTGCTCCCTCCGCTCCGCGCATCGTTGCGGTATTGCAGTGCCTCCGGGAACGGTGCACCGCGACCGCCGACCTTTTACTGGTGAAAAATACAGCGAGAAAGTAGAAGCGCTGGAGCTGAAAATGCCCATGGCGGCATCAGACGCGGTTCTGTGATTAAAGTGTCGCTGCCGCCCGCGAAGGCGGCGCCGCCGGCTGGGAATCCCGCCCGCCCGCCCCTTCCCGTTAGCTCGCGCCCAGAGCATCACCTGCCGTGATCCCCGCCCGTCCCGGGAGGCTTTGTGGTAGGGCGCTAGTAGCGGGAGCGTTAATTAGCCGGTCATAGTGAAAAGGGACAGCGCATGTCCGGCTCTGCACGTGGGCGGCGAAAAGAGCCGACTGCTGCCGGAAAGACCCGAATGATGGAGGGAGGGAGGTTCGTGAAAGGGGGCGAAGGGCGCGGCGAGCCGAGCGGGGACGGAAATACCCGAGCGGCGGAGATTGGCGGAAAGCGGCCAAAGGGCGGGGAAACCCGAACTGCTCCCCGTGATTGGCCAATCTCCTCTGAGGGGCGGGGCGTGCCTGGCCTCGCGGCACCGGCAGTGAGGGGTCGGACGCCGAGATGGCGGCGGCGGCGGATTTTCTGTGCGGGCTCTGCAGCGCCGCCGCGCCCCCCTACACGTGCCCGCGCTGCCACCGCCGCATCTGCTCCCTGCGCTGCTACCGCGTCCACGGCCCCTGCGCCGAGGCCTTTTACCGCGATCAGGTTCTTGAGGCGTTGCGCGCTGAGCGCATTTCCCCCCCGAACCCCGCGCCGCCCGGGCTGCGCGAACTACGCGAGCCCGGGGATCCGGCGCGGCCTACGGGCCGCGGGCTGTGGGAACAGCTCAGCGAGGGGGAGCGCGACGGGTTCCGCCGGCTGGTGAGTTCCGGGGAGGCCGCCGCGCTGCTGCCGCGGTGGCGGCCGTGGTGGTGGCGCGGGCGGGGGCGAGTAGAGGAGCTCGGGGACGGCTCGGAGGCTGAGGAAGAGGATGAGGAGGGCGGTGAAGGTCGGCCCGGCCCCGCCCCGCCCGTCCCGACATCGGTGCCCCCGCTGAGCGACCTCCGCGCCGCGCCCCCGTCCCCCTTGGTGCGGTTCCAGCTGCCGAACGCGCTGTTCGGTTACGCCTTCGCGCTGAGCCTGCACGGCGGGGACGAGACGCTGCTCCCCGAGCTCCCCGACGCCGCCATCGCCGCCTCGGCCGCGCTCCGCGACCGCCGCCCCTTCGCCAGCACGGCCGAGGCGCTTCTGAGCGCTCGGCGCGACGCCCGGGCCGCGGGGCTGCCCCTGAGCCCTCTCGGCGACAGCGGGGCGCTCCTGGCCGTGGCGCAGCTGCTGGAGGGTCGCGATAGTCGCGACCCCGGCGCCGACGTGGCAGCGGCTTTGTGGCACCTGTGGCGGCTGCTGAGGGCGGGAGCGCGGGCAATTCCGCCCCCCGAGCGGGGCCGCTTTCGAGGGGCCCGCAGGAAGGTCGGGTTCCTGCTGAGCTGGAGCCGGGGGGCCACCGAGGAGCTCGCCCAGCTCGCCCGGGAGGCGCGGGGAGTTCACGCCGAGGTGGCTGCGGAGGAGGCGGCGGTGGCCCAAATCAGGGAGAGACTGGAGAAAGTCTGGGGGGGCCCCCGGCCGCCCCCCGGGAAGGGGCGGGTGGAGGAGGYGCCCTGGATGGTCACAGAGGGGGCCCGAGTAGTCAAGGAGGGGGTTGAGGTTTTCGGGGGTCCCCGGCCCCCCCAGGGCATYGGTGCTGACAAGGGGGTGCAGGGTCGGCAGCTGATCGAGGAGCTGGACTGAGATGGGGAGATCCCAAGGAAACGCCCCTGGGAGAGAATCTGCTGGCGAAGGGACAGGACTGATGAACGTCCAGAGAACCAGGTCCGGGAAAGCTGCTCATTAAGGGATAGGACTAATGAACATCCAACAAAACAGTGCCAGGAATGACTCTCATGAAGCGATGGGACTGAGGAGCTCCTGGTGGAAGAGACCTGGCTCATTAAGGGGTGGAACTAACCAACATCCAACAAACTAGTCCAAAGAATGAGACTCATTAAGGAACGGCACTCATTAAGGAGGGGACTGACAAGATGCCGAGGAAGTGGATCCAGGAGAGAACCCGCTCATCAGCCGTCCAGACTAAGGAAGATCCAAGGAACTGGGCCCAGAACCGCTCATTAAGGTCCGGGACTAAAGAACATCCCAAAACCCAGTCCTGGGAAACGATGCTCACCGAGGAGTGGGACTCATCAAGGACRGGACTTATGAGTGGTGAAACACCATTAGGAGAGATCCTAAATTAATTAAGGGTCTGGGCTAATGAAGGGCTGGTGAAAGTGGCCCCGGGAAAGCTGCACAATAAGGGATGGGAATAACCAGATCCCAAAGAAAAGGAATGAGGAGTGACCCTCCTTGTTAATGACCTGGCTAAAGAACATACGGGGAATAAACCTGGACCCAAACAAGCTCGTTGTGCCAATTAGTGAGTGTGGGCACTGAGTAATGAATGTGGGTGCTGATTAATGAAGGGGGCACTAATTAATAAAAGGGGGTGCTGATGAATGTGGGCATTGATTAGCAAAGGAGAAAACTAGTTTATGAAGGGGAACACTAATTAACACAGGGGCATTAACAAAGTCAGAAAAGAGAGGAAGACCCCAAGACTTTATTACAAGTGATCCACAGTAATGGACCTGTGGAACCTCTGTCACCGGGAGGCCCTGGGGGCCCCTCAGCAGTTGGGGGCATCCTGAGGGGGTCCCTCAGTTTATATGAGGGGGTCCTGGGGGTCCCCACTCTCAGTAAGTGTGGGGAGTCCCAAGAGGGTCCCAGGGGGTCCCTCAGTTGATTTGAGAGGTCCCGGGGGGGGTCCCGAAGGTGCCTCAGTAGATGGGGGGGACCTTGGTAGTTCCACAGTCAGTGGGGGGAATCCCGAGCGGGTCCCAGGGGCTCCCTCCATGGATCTCGGGGGTCACAGAGGGGTCTCGGAGGAAGACTCAGTAGACGAGGGGCAGCAGCCGGTGGGGGACGCGCTGGCACAGCCCCCCCCAGGCCCCCCCAAAGCGGCGCCGCTGCCGCCGCTCCTCCACAACTGCTCGGAGCTCCCGGAGTGCAGCCCCCACCAGGAGCAGCAGCAGGGGCGGGGACAGGCCTGGGGGGGGACAGGGGGAGTCAGGGGGGGTCACAGACCTCAGGGGAACACAGAGGGGTCACGGGGGACAGGGGGTTCAGGGCATAATACTGGAGGGCTCTTGGGTGGAGACCTAGGTAGGTGAGGGGGCAATTGGGAGGGCCTGGGTATTGAGGAAGGGCGAGGGGGGGGGATACCCAGCAAGGTCTGGGGGGGCAGGGACAGGCCCCCGGGGTGTTTGGGAAGGGGGTCAGGGGAGGCCCAAATATGGGGGGGGGGGGGCAGGTGTTTTGGGGGGTTCAGGGGACACCCAAGTGGCTGCAGGAGGGGGTTTCTGGGGACTCAGGTGTCTGGGAGGACTCGGGGGGGACACAGGGTTTTGGGGGAGCCCCAGCGAAGGAGGAGTGCCCCGAGGGGGTGAGGGGGGGGTCTCACCGCAGGGCAGGGTCCAGCCCAGCGCCATCAGCAGCTCCCCGAGGTCATCGGGGCGTCGCACCAGCCCCCACCAGCCCCCGGCCAGCAGCACCTGTCCCGTGGCCGTGGGGACTGTGGGGAGACCTGGGGGGGAAACAGGAGTTTGTGGGGTCCCAGGGCTTGGGGGTCCCAGGGTTTGGGGGTTCCAGATTTGGGGTTCTCACCGGCCACTCGGGGGTCTTGAGGGTTACGGCTGAAGAGGCTCCTCTGGGTGGTGGCACCGTGGAAGATCCACAACCCCAGGGCTGGGAGGGAAGGGGAGGGGATGTCAGGGATCCCCCAACTGCCCCGAGACCCTCCCGAGCTCCTGACCCCCCCCTAAGTCCCCCCGATCCCGCCCCACCCCCATTCTGCCCTACTGCCCCCCCCATACCCCAGTTAACCCCCAAATACACCCCAGTGCCCCCCAGATTTCCTCCAGTGCCATTAACCCCCAAATCCTCCCCAGTGCCCCCAATTCCCCCCATTTGCCCCCCGGTACCCCCCCAATTCCCCTGGTGCTCCCCTGTGCCCACCATAGAGCCCCCCACAGGCGGCCCCCCCGGCTCCCCCCAGCCTGCTTTGGGGTCTCCGCAGGAGCAGCAGCGCCGGGAGGGGACCCCCAAAAGGGCCCCAGGCCAGAGCCCCGAAGACCCCCAGGAACCCCCCAGGGCCAGGGGAGGAATTCCTGCTCAGCTCCTGGGGAAGGCAGCACAGGTGAGACCCCACAGCCCCCCCTCCCCCGCACCACCACACCTCACCCCCCGGGGGGACCCCAAAACTGCCCTGGGGACCCCACAGATGCTCCCACTGCCCCCCTACACCCACAGGAGTCCCCCCGTGTCCTCCCATGCATCCCCCCCCGCTGTGCTCCCCCCATGGGGTCCCACTCCCCTGGGGGCGTTCCCCTCCACCGTGGGGGCCTCCCCTTGCCTCCCCCCGTGTCCCCCCGCGAAAATTCCCCCCACCACATCCCCCCCGTGCCCGCTCGACCCCCTCACCCCCCCCACGTGCCCCTCCATGTCCCCCTGTGCCCACCCGTGACCCCAGCACCCCGGTGCCCCCCCCCCGCTCCCCCCACCCTGAGGCGCCGCAGCACCGGGACCCCCTGAGCGGCCACCACGAGCGCGAGGGGCAGCGACGGCGACCCCCAAAGCCGCTGCTGCTCCCCCAGAGCCGCCGCCAGCACCAGCAGCTGAGGGGGGACATTGGGGACACGGGGAGGGGACATTGGGGGAGGATATGGGGGGAAGTGGCAGAGGCAAAGGGGGAGGTAAAGGCGGGGGTGACATGGGGGGACACGAGGGGAGGGGGCACGGGAGGGCACAGACGGGGGACAGCGAGGGGAAGAGCCCGTTAACCGGCTGATGCCTGCCCCTGATCCCAGTGCTCCCAGTTGCTCCCAATTTGCCCAAAGTAACCCCAGCTGCTCCCCTTCCTCCTCCACAGATCCTCCAATGCCCTCCCCACCCCGTGTCCGCAATTTGTCCTCCCAGTCCCCCTCAGTGCTCCCAGTCCCCTCCCAATGCGTTTCCATTCCCCCCAGTACCCACCCAGTCCTCTCCCAAGCCCCTTCCAGTGCTCCCCAGTTCTCCCAGTCCCCCCGCAGCTCCCCCGAGTCCCCGCCAATTCCCCCCAGTCCCCTCCCAGTTGCTCCCAGTGCCCCCGTACCCAGGCGCTGAGCCCGACCCGCTCCCAGTGGAGACTCTCGGGGGGCTCCAGTGGGGACCCCAGTTCCCCCCCAACGAAGAATTCGTACACGGGGTGTCCTGGAAGGAGGAGGGGGGGAGCACGGCCTCAGCACCTCCGGATACCCCCAGCCCCCCCGTAACGACCCCACAGCACACCCAGCCCCTCCCTCGGCACCCCCCACACTCCCGAGCCCCCCAAGGCCCCCCTAGAGTCCCCCATGACCGCCCCGGCCCCCCCCAGCCCCCCTCCCTCCGTGTCCCCCTCCAGCACCCAGAGAACCCCAGCCCACTCTGACCCCACCAAATCCTCTTTCCAGCCCCGCCTCAGCCCCCTCCTCACCGTGGCCCCTCCCCCGCAGTCGCCGCCGCGCGAGGAGGACGAGACCGAGCCCGAAGGCGACGCTGGACGCGGCCGCCGCCAGCGGGGGGAGGAGGGGGCACAGGGGGGGCAGGGGGACCCCCAGGGCCAGCGCCCCCCCCAGCGCGCCCCCCAGCGCCAGCAGCCCTGTGCCGGTGGCAGTGAGAGCTGCGACCCCCGAAGGGACCCCCCCGACCCCCACCCAAACCGCCACAAAAGGACCCCCGGCCCCCCCAAATCGGCCCAAATGGACCCTTGACCATCCCCCCGACTGCCACCCAGACTCCCACCGGGACCCCCGACGCCTCCCAATCCCTCCGAAGGGACCCTGAGCTCTGACCCGCCACCCGAACCCCTCAGGGACCCCCGCCAGCCCCTCCTCAAAGGGACCCCCAAGGGCCCCCCACTCACAGCCGAGGTCCCGGAGAGGTCCAGGGGGTCCTGGGGTGTCACCGGGGGTCTGGGGACAGCGGAGTCACCCTGACCCCTCCTTGACCCCATCTTGACACCCCTGATGCCCCTCGACCCCTTCCCCCAAATCTTTGACCCCCCCCCTTTCACCCCCCCCGACCCCACCGGGTCCCCGCCCCTCTCCCACTCCTCCCTTCTCGTGTCCCCAAATCCCCCCGAGCCCCCCTCCCTCCCCTCCCCGTACCCCGAGCCCCCCATCCAACGCCCCCCAAATCCCGCCCCTTGCTCCCCCATCCCCAGTGCCCCCCCAGTTTCCCCCCCCCTCACCCTCGGGGGTCTCCAGCAGCTCCCGAGCCCGTGCGTGCCCACCCAGGCGAGGACGAGCGCGAGGGTGTGGGGGGTGGGCAGGGCCAGGGCGGGGGTCCCCCAGCCCTGCCCCTCCCCCATGCTAGCGCTCACGACCCCCACGAGCCCCAGCGGCAGCAGCAGCGTCAGAGCCCCTGCGCCTGGGGGGGCGGGGGGGCCGCGTGAGCCCCCATCCCCCAAAGAAGGGACCCGGGGAACCAGGGACCCCTCCCCAAAAAGCAGACACGGGTCACTCTCCACCCCCCCGCAAGGGGTCCGAGTGCCCCTCGACCCCCAAAAGGGATCCCCACTGCGACCCCAACCCCTCCAGAAAGGGAACCCAGGGCTCCGGAAACCCCTTCCCCGCCCTCAAAAAGGCATCGGGGACTCCCACCCCAAAAACGGGACTCGGTTGTGCCCCCACACCCCAAAACCGAACCCTCTCCCCCCGGCCCCCCCCMCTTACCCCAAGGCCCCCCAAATTCCACCTCGGGGGGAGGGGGCGCTCGGGGGGTCTCCATGGCTGGGGGGGGAAGGACGGGGGGGATCAGGGGATTTTGGGGGGTCTCGGGCTCCGCCCCTGAGGGCGTGGCTTGACCGCGGGACCACGCCCCTCCCCCGGGTGACGCCACCACGCTGTACGTTGACTGGCTACGGCACTGCCCCTCCCCGCTCTTAAACAGACAGAGACTCCGGTGGTTTGTGACGCCATCACACACAGAGAGCACGCCCACAGCAAAAACTCGTTTAATGAGTAACGAATGGGGAGGGGGAGCAGACACAGAACGGGAGGGGCTTACAGGTCCTGGGGGTCCCTGGCACATTGAGGGGGTTCTCACACATCAGGGGGTCCTGGCACGGGGGGGTCCCTCTCACGGGGGTCCCTCACTCACAGGGCAGGGGGCTGCGCATGGGGGGTGGTTGCACAAGGGTGTCCTGCCCTGGGGTTCTCCAGGGTCCTGTGAGGGTCCAGAGTGTCCCACGAGGGTCTCTCTTGCAGGAGGGGCCCACAGGGGTCTCAAGGGTCCCACAAGGGTCCCATGAGGGTCCCACAAAGGTCTCAAGGGTCCCACGAGTGTCTCTCTTGCACGGGGGGGTCCCGGGGTCACTCCACGACGAGGTGGAACCTCTCGGCCTCCTCGAACTGGGCGTTCATGGAGGCGGCCCAGGCCTCGAGCTCTGACAGCTGAGGGGGTGACAGGGGGGGAAAAAGAGGGGGTCAGCGGGGCAACAGAATGAGGGGAATGGGGAGGGTCAGGAGGTATTGGGGGGGTYGGGGAGGGTGAGGGTCGTGTAGATTTCTGGGGGGATCTGGGGGTCCTGGGGGGGCTACGAGGGCACCGAGGGGGTTATGCAGTCCTAGGGGTAGGGGCATTGTAGGGGTCTGGGTGGGAAATGGGGATGCTGAGGGGGGACATTGCAACTCCAGGGGAGTGGGGGGGGGTCCTGAGGGGCTGTGGGGTCATTGGAGGGCTCACAGGAGGGTCCCTGGGGGGTTCTGGTGGTGTGGGGGGTCCCGGGGGGGGCGTCACTCACATCAATAGGCGTCACCTTCTTCTTCCTCCTGCGCTCGGGGCCGCCGCCGATGCCGGGGAGGTCGAGGGGGGGGATCTGGGGGAGCTCGGGGGGGGCTGTGGGGGGCAGATTGATGGGGAGGGGGCTCAGCGGGGCCCCCCCCAGCCCCCGTGGGGTCCCTCCCCCCTCCAGGCGGCTGTAGGAGCGCCGGACCCGGGGGGCCACGGGAGGGGGGATGGGCGAGGG
>RAHM01000623.1:76114-88384 GCA_003713295.1 Parotia lawesii | reverse complement strand
GGGGACACTGAGGGGACATCGAGGGGACACAGGGACACCCGCAGGAGCCCCCCCAGCGCCGGGGGGGGACACGGGGACCTGGGGTGACACAGGGGTGACACAGGGGTGACACAGGGGTGACACAGGGGTGATGCAAGGGTGACACAGGTGACAGCAGCGTCCCCTACCTGCGCCCAGGCCGGGGGCAGCTCCTGCCACAGCAGCCGCAGGTCCTGCAGCCGCAGCACCTTGAGCAGCACCGCGGGGGGGCCGCCCCCGGGACCCCCCCCCGCGTCCTCGAACTCGGCCCTGGGGGGACAGGGACACCTGAGACCCCCCCAGACACACCTGGGACCCCCCGGAACCACCCGGGACCCCCCAGACACACCTGGGACCCCTCTGCGACCCCCCTCACCTGGGCAGGTGCAGCTCCAGGGCCCCCCCCGGGCCTCCCCCGGGCTGCAGGGGCAGCTCCACCCTGAGCTCGGCCTCGTCCAGCAGCACCTGCAGCCGCCGCAGCACTGGGGACATCGGGGGACATCGGGGGACGTTGGGGACATGGGGCCATCGAGGGAGAGGAGGGACACGCAGGGGGACACGGGGGGGTCGGGTGTGGCCTCCACACCCCCAAACAAGGACCCCTCCCCCCATGTCCCCCCCCAGGGACATCTGGGTCCCCTCTCGTCCCCCCAAATCCCCCCGGCCCCCCCTCGCCGTGTCCCCCCGCTGTCCCCCGGTGTCCCCAGTGTCACCTGTGTCAATGGTCAGCGCCAGCGCCTCCAGCCCCTCCAGCGGGGGCGGCTCTGGGGGGGGGTCCCGGCCCTGCTGCGACCCCCCCGGGGGGGGCGACCCCGGGCCCGGCGCCCCCCCCGGCTGCCCTGCAGAGACACCGAGGGGACACCGGGGGGTCAGGGGGACAGGTGGGGACACGCGGCGGGGGGGGCAGGGGACACTGCGGGGGCTGGCACGGGGAGGGACAGGGAGCTGGGGGAGGTGACCGGGGGAGGTGGCAGGGCACTGGGGGTGGTGACAGAGCCCCGGGGAAGGTGACTGGGACCGGGGGGAGGTGGCAGGGGACACCGGGGGTTGGCAGCGCCACTCACGGGGTCGTAGCACGAGCCGCAGGTGGCTGAGCCGCAGCCGCACGGGCTCTGTCCCCAGCGCCGCCCAGGGCACGGTGACGGTGACGGCCCCGACGCTGCCCTCGCGCAGCTCCAGGGGGGCCCCGGCCCCCGCCAGCAGCTCGTCCACGGTCTGGGGGGGCGGGGGGTCAGGAACCCCCGAACCGCGCCCAAACCGCCACTAATTCAGCTCCAAAACCGCACTCAAATCACTCCCGAAACCATCCCAAAACCACCCCAAAATCACCCCCATTCCCCCTTCCCCGGTGTTCCCCCAGGGTCCCCTGTGTCCCCCGCCACCCCTGCTGCCCCCCCGGTGTCCCCCTGTCCTCCCTGTCCCCCGGTGGCCCCCCCGCTGTCCCCCCGATGTCTCCCCGGTGTCCCCCCGGTGTCCCTGCTGACCGCCGCCCGCAGCCGCAGCTCCCGCAGGGTCCCGGTGCCGCCGCGCAGGTCCAGCCCGAGCTGCTCGAGCCGCAGCGGCTCCTCCAGGAAGGGCCCGAGCCAGCGCTGCAGCGCGTACCGGGCCGCGCGGGCCTTCAGCGCCTCGGGCCAGCCCCGCGCCCAGCGCGGCATCGCCGCACCGGCACCGGGAGCGACACCGGGATCGGTATCTGCACCGGGATCAGCCGGGATCGATGCCGGGATCGATGCCGAGATCGGCACCGGGATCGGCACCGCGATCACTGAGATCGGAACCGGCGCCGGGATCGAAACGGGACCGAACCGGGACCGGCACCGGCAGCACCGGGAGCCACCGGCGTCCCCGCTTCTGGGTCCGCCCACACACTTCCTGWTCCAAATAGCGGCTCCCATTGGCTGTCGTGGGCTTGATTGACGGCGCGCAATGCCAGTCAGCACGCGCGGCGCTCTCACGGCCAATGAGAGCGCAGCAAACAGCGTGCGCGTGCGTTCCGGCCAATCGGTGCCCGCGGAGCGCGGGGTGAGGGCCCGGGAGGCTGCCGGAAGTGACGTAGACGGAAGTACCCGGAAAGGGGCGTAGCTGGGGCTGGGGGGCGCTTGGGGGGCGGAGTTGGGGGGGGAGGGGAAGGGAAGGTCCGGGGGGCGGATTTGGGGGTGGAGGACAGATCTGGGGCCGGGGGTTGGGGACCGGTTTGAGGGCACTTGGAGGCGGCAGATGTGGGGTTTGGGGGGGCAGACCAAGGCCCTGGGGGGCACATGGGGGACACAGTTGGGGTGGAGAGACTCGGGGGGGGCGGAATTGGGGTCTGGGGGTCTCTGGACGGGCAGATTTGTGGGTTTGGGACGCTTGGGGGGGCAGGTTTGGGCATCGTGGGGGGGCTTTGGGGAGGTTTGGGGGTGGGGCAGGACCCCCTACCCATCCCCACCCCCCTGAGGTCCCCTCGAGGGCGCTTTTGGGACAATAAAGGATTTTTGGGAGGGGGCAACGCCTGCGTGTGTCCCTGAAACCCCCACGAGACCCCCAAGACTCCGAGACCCCCTCATGCTGCTTCGTTTAATGGCGCTCGGGGTATCCTGGGGAGGCTCCGACACCGGGGGGTCCCGGGGGGAGTCCYGGGTATGGGGGGTCCCCGTGCCGGGGGGTCAGTACCGGGCCAGGCGGCACATATCGCACCTGCAGGACCCGGCCGACACCGTCCGGAGCCGCCGCGAGCCCCCGGGGCAGCGCAGGGTCACCTGCACCTGAGGGCGGGGCCGGAGAGGGCGGGGTCAGTGGCGGACACGCCCCGGGACACACCCGGATTAACCCCGCCCACCCCACCCCGGGCCCGCCCACACTGCACACGCCCTGCCACACCCTCGCAGGCCACGCCCACACCCCTGCAGCCCCACCCAAGCCCCGACCACGCCCTGGAAAGCCCCGCCCACATCCCGCCACACCCACAGAGCTCCCATGCTCCGCCCACCCTGGTCACGTGTTCCATGGTGCAGCAGCGTGCCTCGGCCAGCAGGGGTCGCCCTCCAGCGTCCAGCAGCGCGCGGGGGGCGGGGCCGGCGCGCGACTCGCAGTGCCCCGCGCATGCGCCCAGCGAGGCCCCGCCCCCGGGCCGACAGCGCCCCGCCCCCCGCGGGAGGGGCACCGGGACCCCTGGGACGGGGGGGAGGGGTGAAAAGGGAGGGGCCTTGAAATGGGTGGGCGGGGCTGTGAAACTGTGGGCGGGGCCCGAAATATTCGGTGGGGGGAGCATCCCTATCCTGGGGGTCTCAGAGGGGGTGGGGGGGATCTCCAGTGGGGTTTGGGGGAGTCCCATGGGCCGGGGCGGTACCGGGGGGATATCCCGGGATGTTCGAGGGTCTCGGAAGGGATCGGCGTTCACGGAGGGGTTGTGGGTCACCAGGGGGGTGGGGCATCCTGGGGGGAGGGGTCCCTTGGGTGTCTGGGGTCCCGGGGGCTGTGGGGGTCCTGCGGCTGTGGGAAGGTCCCCTGGGCATGGGGGACCCCGGGGACGATGGGAGGTCCCGGGGGGTGTCTGAGGGTCCCGGTGGGGGTCTGGGGGTCCCGTGAGTCCCCCCGGCTCTTACAACGGAGGCGGCAGCCAGGGCCGGGCGTGTCGGGCACGGCCGGGGACAGCAGCAGCAGCAGGAGAAGGAAGAGGCTCCGAGCGGCCATGGCGGGGGGGGCGGGCGGATCTGGACCCCGTTGGAACCCCCCGGGACCCCCAAACTCCCCTCCCCGGTACCCTCCAGCTCCCGGCTCCGCCCCCGCCTCGCGCTCCTCCGGGCCGCCAGGGGGCGCCGAGCGGCGCCGCCGAGAACCCGGAAGTGGCGGCGGGAGCGCGTGGGCCAATGGGCGGCGMGGGGCGGGGCCGGGGCGGAGCGGGCAACTGGGCGGGGCCGGAGGGGGCGTGGCCGGCGCGCGCGCGGCCGCCATGGGGCTGCTGACGATCCTGAAGAAGATGCGCGAGAAGGAGCGCGAGCTGCGGCTGCTCGTGCTGTGGGCGGGGCCTCCGGGGGGCGGGGCCTGCTCGGGGGCGGGGCTGGAGTGGGGAGGGGGCGGGGGGCGCGTGGGGGGTGGGGGATGGGGGGTGCTCGTGGTGTGGGTGGGGCATGAGGGGGCTGAGGTGGGGCTTGGGAGGGGCGGGGCATGTGGAGAGTGGGCGGTGCTTGTGAGGGTGGGGCCTGGTGGGGAGGAGTCACTGATGGGTGGGGTCAGGGAGGGTGGGGCAAACAAAGGGTGGGGCTAAGAGCTGCATAATGGAGCAGGGCCTAAAGGGGGCGTGGTCCGATGCGGGGTGGGGTTCATGGGGCGGTGCCTGAGCAAATGGGTGGGGCTAAAGACAGGGAGGGGCACTGGAAGGGGCGGGCCTTGTTTGGGTGTGGCCATGGGTGTGTCCTGAGGCCCCGCTCCTCGCAGGGGATTGGACAACGCCGGGAAGACGACGCTGCTGAAGCGGCTGAACGGGGAGGACGTGGGGGGCACCTCCCCCACCCTCGGCTTCAACATCAAAACCCTCGAGCACCGCGGGTGCGTGGGGGAGGGGCCGGGGCGGGGGAGGAGTCATGGGCTGGGGGAGGGGCCGGGGAGGGGCCAGGGAGGGGCCGCGGGATGGGGGAGGGGCCGTGGTGCTGACCCCACTGACCCCACGTTGACCCCATTGATGACCCTGGTGACCACCGTGGTCCCGATGACCCCGTGTGGCCACGCTGAGCCTGCACTGACCCTGCCACTGACCCCGCTGACCCCAGCACTGTCCCCCTGTGCCCCCAGGTTCCAGCTGCACGTGTGGGACGTGGGCGGGCAGAGCTCGCTCCGCTCCTACTGGCGCAACTACTTCGAGAGCACGGACGGGCTGGTCTGGGTGGTGGACAGCAGTGACCGCCAGCGCCTGCGGCTCTGCGCCAGCGAGCTGCGCGCCCTGCTCCGCGAGGAGGTGACACCGGGGCCAGCCTGGGGACAGGGGGACACCCACGGGACGGGGGACGGCCTGGGGATGGGGGCGGCCATGGGGGGACACGGGGACTTGGAACATGGGGGATTCGTGGGGGGGTCATGGGGACATGGAGGACTTGGGGACACTGGGGACACGGGGCCGGGGGCTGTGATGGGGCCAGGGGGGTCCCTGGGGGGTGACACCATCACCGCTGTCTGCAGCGCCTGGCCGGGGCCACCCTGCTTGTGTTCGCCAACAAACAGGACCTGCCCGGGGCGCTGCCGGCCGGGGACATCCGTGAGGTACCCCCGGAACGGGACCCTGAATCGGGGACACTCCGAACCTGGGACCTCCCAAACCCAGGACCACCCCTAATCCCCCCCATCCCCTCCTTTTCCAGCTCCTGAGCRGAGCCCCCTCCCCACCCAGGGTCTCCCTGGACAGTGGGGGGTGGCCCTGAGCCGGGGACCCCCCAACCCCCGATGTCCCCGCTATCCCCAGGCCCTGGAGCTGGACTCCATCCGCAGCCACCGCTGGCGCATCCAGGGCTGCTCGGCCTTCACCGGCCGGGACCTCCTGCCTGGCCTGGACTGGCTGCTGGATGACATTGGGGCCCGCCTGTGCCCCCCCGACTGACCCGACCCCCTGGACACCCCTGGACCCGGGGAGCCCCAAATCTGGGACCCCTGATACCTGGGACTCCCCCAGAGCCTGGAGTGGGACCCCCCCCGGGACATTGGGGAGGGGTCCTGACCCTGGGCCCCCCCCCCAGGCCGGATTTGGGGGGGTTTGGGGGGTCCCAGCCCCTCCTGGTGCCAATAAAGTCGTGGTTGATGGAAATGTGGGGGTGTCTTGGGGGGAGGAACAGTTTTGGGGTCCCTGTATCTGTTTTGGGTCGGTTTTGGGGTTTTGGGGTGCTCAGAACAACTCAGCCCTGGGGGGGAGGTCTCATTTCTTTATTGAGGGGTGGGGGGGAATTTGGGGTGCTCAGGGCAGGGGCCCCGCCCCCCCCGGGGGGTCCCTGAAGGCAGGGGGGGGCAGCAGCGGCCCCTCCCCCCCCTCCTCCTCCTCATCCTCATCCTCGGCCCCGCCCCACGCGGCCACCTGGGGGGGGAGGGGACACGGGGGTGTCACCGCGGGCGTTTCACCCCCCCAGGACCCCCCTAAAGTCACATCCCGGGCGTGTCACCCCCCCAGGGCCCCCCAAGGTCGCCCCCCCTCCCAGACCCCCCCCCAAGTGCCCCCCCACAATGTCCCACCCCATTAAGGTCCCCTCAAGCCCCCCAAAGCATCCCAACCCCCCCCCAGTGTCACCCCCCGCTGTCCCCTCCCCTCTCACCGTGTCCCGCGGGGGGGTCCCCGGCCCGGGGGGGGTTCCCAGGACCCTCTGCAGTACCTCGGCCACGTGGCGGCTCAGGGCGGCCCTTTCCAGCGCCATCGCCTGCGCCTGCACCCCAAACCCCGAAAATCCCCAAAGTCACCCCAAAATGTCACTGGAACCCAAAACATCCCCCTAAACCCATCGCCGGGACACCCGAAATGTCACCGGAACCCAAAATCAACCCAGAGACCCCCGAAATGTTACCGGGACCCCCAGAAATGTCACCAGGACCCCAAAATCAACCCCGGGACCCCAAAGCCCCCCCCCGGGACCCCAAAACTCCCCCAAAACCGTCACCGGGCCCCCCGAAATGTCACCGGGACCCCCAAAATCAATGCCAGGATCCCCAAATATGTCACTGGGACCCCCCAAACCCACCCCGGGACACCCAAAAATCCCCACCGGGACCCCCGCCCCCCTCACCAGCCCCCGCAGCCGCTCCTCCAGGAGCCGATTGAGGCGCTGGGAATTGGCGTAATCGTCCTGGAGCCTGCGGGAGGCAAACCGGGAGCACTGGGAGGGGCTGGGGGGGGACTGGGGGGCACTGAGAGGGACTGGGGGGGTCACCTGTCCATCCCCCGTGTCCATCTGTCCATCCCCCTCTGTCCATCTCTCACCTGTCCATCCGCTTCCGCAGCGCGTCCAGCTCCGCCCGCGCCGGAGGGGGCCTGGGGGGGAGAGGGGCTGTGGGACCCCCAAAACTGACCCCAAAACACCCAAAACTGAGCCCAAAAGCTCCAAAACCGCCCCAAAACACCCGACACTGACCTGAAATACCCAAAACTGCCCCGGGACCCCCGAAGCGCCCCCGAAACACCCGAAACTGACCCCAAACCCCCCAAACTGACCCCGAACCACCCCCGAACTCACCCCCTCGATCCCCCGGCGCTTCCGGCCGCCCCCGGCTCCTGTGGGGACACCGGTGTCACCCCCTGTCCCCAAAGGTGACACAGGCGTCACCCCTCCCCCCAAAAAGAGCCCCCCCAGCTGTCCCTACCTGTCCTCCCTCTTCCTCTTCTTCCTCCTCCTCTTCCTCCTCTTCCTCCATCCCGGGGGCGCCCCCCGAACCCGGCCCCCCCCGTGGGGGTGGGGGGGACCCTGCCCGCGGCCTCGGGGACCCCGCGACCCCTCGGGGTGACCCGGGGGGGGTGCGGGGGGTGGCGGGGGGGGCGCGGAGGGCGCGGGGGGGCCACCCCAGGGCGCGGAGCTCGGCGGGGCTCAGGACCCTCCTGGTCAGCTCGTCCAGGAACCGCGAGAAGCGGGGACCCCCCCGCGGCCCCCCCACCGCCTCCAGCGACCGCCAGCGCCGGGGGGGCCCCGCCCGCGGCCCCCTCGCGCCCCCCGGAGCCCCCAGCCCCACCCCCAGCCCCTCCTGGCTCCGGCTCTGCTCTCGCAGCAGCCCCCCCCGAGACCCCCCCCCGGACCCCCGCGCGGGCCCCCCCCGGCGGCGCGGAGGGAGGGGGCTGGGAGGGCCCCCCCGGGGGTCCGCGAAGGTCCCCGCGATGTCGCCGAGGTGCTCCAGGGTGGCCGCGGTGTCCCCGGGCAGGCGGAGGTGGCGTCCCCCCCCCGCGATGTCGCCGAGGGTCCCCGCGCTGTCCCCAACCCCCGCGGGGGGGTCCCCGGGGTGCAGCCCCTCGTGGCTGCGGCTCAGCCCCCGCCGCAGCCGCGACCCCCGCGCCCCGGAGGGGTCCCCGAACGTCCCCAGCGGGTCCCCGAGGGGGTCGGGGGTGTCCCCGAGGATCCCCGCGCTGTCCCCGAGCCCCGCGGGGGGGTCCCCACCACGGCGCTGCCCCCGCTTCCGCCGGGGCTCGGGGGCGGCTCGGGGGGGAACGGCGACGTCGCCGAGGGTCCCCAGGATGTCCCCGAGAGGGTCGGGGATGTCGCCGAGGGTCCCCGCGGGGGGGTCCCCGGGGTGCAGCCCCTCGTGGCTGCGGCTCAGCCCCCGCCGCAGCCGCGTCCCGGGAGGGTCCCCGAAAGTCCCCAGCGGGTCCCCGAAGCCCCGGGGGTCCCTGCGGGGGTCGCCGGGGCGGGGGGGGTCCCCGCAGCGACCTTCGCCCCCCCCGGAGGAGGAGGAGGAGGAGGAGGAGCAGGAGGCGGGGGAGGGGGAGGAGGAGGGGGTGCCCGGGGGGGGCCCCGGGGGGGTGAAGAAGCGCTCGAGGAGCTGCAGCTTCCCCGGGGGCACCGGCCCCCCCCGCGCCCCCCCTGCGCCGCCCCCGGCCCGCGGCCCCCGCCGGGGGGGGCGGGGCCGGAGCGGGGACCCCCGCGGGGCGCCCCCGCTCATCCGGGACCCCCCGGGACCCCCCGGACCCCCCGGAACTCCCCCCTGGGGACCCCCCGGAATCCCCCGCGCCGCCTCCGCGTGGATCTGGCTCCGGGTCTTATTCCCGTCCCGGTCCCGGCTCCGGTTCGGGTTTAATCCAGCGCCGGGGTTTGATCCAAGACCGATCCGGCCCGGTTCTGGTCCCTAATCCGGTTCCCGTCCCTGATCCAGTTCCAGGCTTTGATCCGGTTCCGGTTCCCGCTCCGGTTCTGATCAAATCCACCCCCGGGTCTTGATCCGGTTCTGGTCCCTAATCTGGATCCGGCCCGTGATCCAGTCCCAGTCTTTGATCCAGTCCCGGTCCGATCCGGTCCGGGTCAAATCCAGTTCCAGTCCAGACCCGGATCCAGTCCGGTTCGGGTCTAATCCCGCTCCGGTTCGGGTCTCACCGAGCTCCAGGTCTTGATCCGGTTCCGATCCAGCTCCTGCTCCTGATCCAGTTCGGGTTGTGCCGATGTCCAGTCCCAAGCCGGTCCCGATCCCGATCTGGTTCGATCCGGTTCCGATCCGGTTCCGGTCCGGATCCGGTCCCGGCTCTTTATAGCGGCCAGAGCGCATCACTGGATCACGTGTCCTCCCCTCCCCCTCCCGCCCCCCCCTCCGTCCCCATCCCACGGAACTGGGGACAGTGGGGACACTGGGATGGGGATGCTGGGACCACTGGGGACACTGGGATCAGTGTACTGGTGTCACTGGTGTCTCTGTGTCGGTGTCCCTGCACTGGCGGCACTGGTGTCACTGGTTCTGGCTGTACTGGTGGCACTGGTGTCTCTGGACTGGTGTTCCTGTCCCTGTACTGGTGTCACTGGTGTCACTGGTGTCCTTGTTGTAATGGTTATACTGGTTCCAGCTGTACTGGCAGCACTGGTGTCCCTGGTTCTGGCTGTACTGGTGGCACTGGTGCCACCACTGTCCCTGTACTGGTCATACTGGTGTCACGGGTGTCCCTGTACTGGTGTCACTGGTGCCACCGCTGTCCCCGGCCCCCCGCCCCCCCAGCCCGGCCAAGGGCGCCGAGGTCGCTCCCAGTCGATGCTGGGCCGCTCCCAGTCCAGCCCTGGGGGCCTTTCCATGAGGCACCAGCGGAGGGGGGGCTGGGGGGGGCTGGGCCCTTTTGGGGTCCCGGGGGGGATTTGGAGTCAATTTGGGGGTCCCGGCGGGGGGGACACGCGGGTTTGGGGAGAGGGGGAGGGGGAGCCGCGTCCTGGAGGGGAGGGGGCGGTTTTGGGGTGCCCCCAGGGGGGGAGGGGGTTTTGGGGACTCCCCTCCCGAGGGGAGCTCGGGTTTGGGGGAGCCGCGGGTTTTGGGGGGTCCGAGGGGGGGGCAGGGCGGTTTTGGGGTGCCCCGGGTCGGGGGGGGCAGTTCGGGGGTCACCCCGGGCATGGGGGAGGGGCGGTTTTGGGGTGCCCCCCTTGGAGAGGTGGGGTCCTGTTTTGGGGGGGTCCCGACAGTTTTGGGGTGCCCTGGACCGGGGGGGGCGGTTTTGGGGTGCCCCGGGTGATGGGGGGGCACTTCCGGGGTGCCCAAGGTCACGGGGGGGCGGGGCAAACCTTGGGGTTCCTAATTAGGGGGGAATGTTAATTATGGGGGACCCCAATTTCCGGGGCGACCCCAAAATCACCTCAGTGACCCCAAAACTCCTCTGAGAACCCCAAAATCGCCCCCGGGACCCCCCCAAACATCCCCGGGATCCAAAAATCCACCTCAGGGACCTCCAAATTTCGGGGTTCGGAGCTGCGCTGGGGCGGTTTGGGGCTGTGGGGGTTTAAGGGGCCGGGGGGGGTCTCTGGGGTTGGGTTTGGGGTTGCGGGACCCCCTGAACCCCCGGTCCCCCCAGCCCCGCCATGTCCTGAGAATGTTCCGGCTGGATGAGAGCCCCGAGGAGCCCGGCTCCCCTCCCCCCTCGCCCTGGGGGGGCTCCCCCGCCCCCAGCCAGCCCGGGACCCCCTCCCCAGGTCAGAGACCCCCCCCAAAAACCCTAAAGAACCCCCCCGGGGCGGGGGGGGAACCCCCCAAAGCCTCCCCTGGGGGGAGCTGGGCTGGGTCGGGGGGGTTTGGGGCCACCCCCTGCCCCCTCCCCCCATTTTTGGGGACCCCCTGACCCCCCCCCGTGTCCCCTCCCCCCCCAGAGGCCCGGGCCCGGCTGGCGTCGGATCTGGGGGGGTCCGGGGGGGGCTCCGGGGACCCCCCCGCGCTTCGGGGCCGCTCCCGCTCGGCCCCGCCCGTGCTCTGGGCGGCCCAAAGGTACGGGCGGAGGCTGCGGAGGATGAGCGACGAGTTCCAGCTGCAGGTGAGGGGACACTGGGGGGACATGGGGGGGCACTGGGGGACATGGGGGGGCACTGGGGGTACCGGGACATTGGGGACATTGGGGACACTGGGGACACAGGGACGGGCGGAGGCCCCGCAGGACGCGCGGCGAGTCCCAGCTGCAGGGGTGGCATTTGGGGACACCGGGGGACAGCTGCGGATACCGGGGGCATTGGGACGCGGGGGGGACATCGGGGGGAAATGGGGGGCTCAGGGCTGGGGGGGGGGGGTCGGTGACACCGAGGGGACATCGGGGACCCCCCCCAGGTGACACCGGGGACCCCCCGGGTGACAACCCCCCTCCCCTTGTTCCCCCCAGGTGCTGCCGCGGCCCCGCAGTGTCGGGGGGGCCCCCCCGGGGGGGGGGTGGCGCGAGGCCCTCAGGGCCTGGTGGGGGTCCCGGAGACCCCGCCCCGCCCCCCCTGCCCCCCCGCCCTGACCCCCCCACCCCGCGGGTCACCCCCCCCAAAAAATTTTTTTGGAGGGGGGTCCCCAAAAGTTTGCAGGGAAAGGGGGCGGGGGGGGAATAAAAATTTGGATTTTTATAGAAAAATGAGATTTTTCTTTGGGGGGGAATTAAATCAAGGGGGGCCCCCCCAGGATTAAACGGAACCCCCCCAAATTTGAGACCCCCCCCCAATTTAAAGGATAAGGTGAGAGCCCAAAAAAGGATCCCCAAATTAAAGCAGAAAAGGGGGAGCCCCAAAATTGGGGGGGGGTCGGGATGAATTTGGGTCCCCCACCAAAATTTTGGGGTTTGCCCTAAATGACCCCAAAAGACCCCAAAACCCCCCGAATTCCCCCCAAAAAAGGCGTCTCCATGGAAGAATAAAGGACTCTTATTGTACAAAGAGGGAGGGCCCCAATTTTGGGAGGGGCCCCAATTTTAGGGGGGATCCCCCCAATTTCGGGGAGACCCCAACAGCAGAGCAGGACAGGCACGACCCCCCCAAAAAAATTTGGGGGGGGGAGTTAAAAAACAGCCCTTGGGAGGAGCCCCCCCCAAATTTGGGGAGCGGGGGGATTTGGGGAGACCCCCCAAATTTAGGGGGGGCCAGAAGCGTGGCCAGGAGTGATTTTAGTGTCGTGACCCTCCCGCACCCCAAATTTTGGGGGAGGGGGGTGTGATGGGGGGAGGGGACCCCCCCCCTTTTAGTGGTTTTGGAAATGGTGAGAAAATCTGGGGGGGTCCCCAAATTTTGGGGGAGCCCTTAGAGATTGCCTCCCACATTTCGGGGGTCCCAAATCACTGGGGGGTCCCGAAAATGCCGTGGGGGAGACCCCAAAAAAGGCCCCCAAATTTAGGGC